>JAQHUG010000313.1:1132939-1150653 GCA_028555095.1 Dicrostonyx torquatus
AAGAAGCTTCTCCTGATGATCTTTAGATATGACAATGAGTCATTAAGAGGACATTTATGGCTATGCTCCTTTAGCAAAAATAATACTAATATGGTTTTCCCTAAGGCATATGGGATATCTATTTTCACATTCTTAACTTCATTAAAAGTGTCAGGTATTAGCAAGAATTAGCTCCATTTCATGGAGAGGTGCTTAAATACATTTTTTAAAAAAACATCATTTATGTCTATAACATTTGTGAAACTACTTTTGTACCGGTGGGCATATCTTGCATGCATATCTCTATTTTAGTTCATTCGGTTCATGCCTGATGAAAATTGATGATGCTTTTTCTCATCAGGTAGAATGCATAGTACCTTCCAGCATTATGAATATAGTCAGTAGGAATGCAGCATCCACTTGAGCACTAGCTTGATTTCTCTTTGTTGATGACACAAGTTTGTGGTGTCTTCAACAATATGGTCTTAATATCATGTTGTGAAAATAATCAATATCATTAGACATAGCCTGTAATATTTTCGGTAGATATTCTATAGGAGTATTTTATTCACAATGCAAAAAAATCTGTAGTTCCATTCCTGGCATTGGAGGTTTTATTTGGTAGAATATTATATCTAATTGGGAGATCGTTGTCTACATAATAGGGTAACTCTATTTAAGCACACACACATTTATATTAGAAAGTTTCTCCACCTTATAATATGGTATTTTGCTGTTATTTTTCCTTTCCAACATTTCATTTTCTACCCCATTTTTCTATGGCCCCCATTACTCTTTCAATTCTATTTTCTCTTATAACACATATAATACGATGTGTTATTTTCACTTCTATATAATATTCCTTTCTTCCCCCTGATTTCTTACTTGCTATCAAAACTCTATAAATATTTTGAGTGAAACAAACCTATCTGAATCACAAAAGATAACAAGAGAAAATATGAATGTTCATTTCTCTAGGTCTTGGTTATCTCACTCAGGATGATTGCTTCCAGTTTCTTCCATTTCAATGAAAGTTTATTTTTCTAAAAGCTAAATAATATTCTTTTGTGTAAATGTATATTTCCATTCTTCATTCATTGATGAACATCTGTTCTATTTCCTATTTATGGGTCTTCATGAAGCTTAAAAGCTCTTATATAGCAAAAAAAAAGAGTATCATTTGAGTTAATAGGAGCCCTACAGAATTGGTAAAACCTCTTATTGATTTTTGAAAGATTTTAATTTTTGAATATGCAAATAACTAAAATGCTGAATTCTTAAAAATATATACTCTAACTAAAAACAGGATCTAATAATAAACAGATAGTTTTTAAAATATGAAACAAAAGCAGTTGCAAAACATAAAAATGTTCATCATCTCTTATCTGTTAGTGAAATCCAAATTAAAATGATTTTCACGTTTTACTTTATTTCATTCAACATGGACGAGTTTTAAAACAACAAATGACAGCAGATGCTGATGAAGATGAAGGGAAAGTGGAACACCTAATTATTGGTGTGCATTTCTTTCAAATGCCTGAAATGGATCCACCAAAAGATACAGCTATATGACTTTTGTGCATATATCCAGGAACTCATGTATCCTAATAGAGAGATATTTGATCACACATGTTCATTATGAATACATGCTTAATAGCCAAAAATCCTGTATTTCACATGTACTCTTTCTGTTTTTCTGTTTTTATTTTCAAAATAAAATGGAAATCAAACTTGATGTGCTTACATTACTTTCTATTCACTTATAGAGTTACAATTTTATATGTCAGATCTACATGTGAGTAAAGATATCCATGCCTAACTGATGCAGCAACAAATTCAACATAATGAGGAAAATTAAATAATAAGGTAAATAAAAACCTTCAAGAAAATTATTTTGAGGTTAGAAAAATGATTGGTTGAGGTGTTAATACATTTTAGCTGGTACTCTTCCATGCCTTGATGTGTACTATTCTCTAATTAAGCACTTTTCTGTCCTTTCATCAATGTACTTAAATGAAACCTTTCATTAAAAAGCCTAGTAATATTCTGTCAGCTCCACTACTCCAAATCTGGAGCAGTGATTCTGTTTCTTCATGTTATGTCCGATACAAGTGGGAAGAAGACACGAGATGCAAACAAGCCCACTTAGGAGTTTATTACAAAAGGCTAGTACTCACAGGCCTGAGAAAACGTGCAGGGGAAGAAGAAGACAGGACGTAAAGATGGCGCTTCTGGCTTTTAAAGCCTGCTTAGCACATGTGCACGGTGGGAAAATGTGACTATGTCAGATGCTGATGACGGGCGACCCTATGCCAGGCACATGCGTGCAGGGGAGTTGCGCGAGTACGTCAGATGCTGGTTATGCCTATGGCAGGCGATCCATGCCTTGCACATGTTCAGGGGTGGGTTGCATGAGTATGTCAGATGCTGGTGATGTAAATGGCGGGTGACCCACGCATGTGCACAAAGGCCTTAATGGAGGTAACCATGCATGAGCGCACATGGGTCACACGGGCCCTTTGTTCCTAAGGATCCGTCCACATGTGCCTGCCTTTAGGATCCAGAAGTACAGCCTTACGTGTGGCTAAATAATTACACTTCATATGTCAAAGACAATGTGTCTCAAACTTTTAAGTATTATTGAAAGTTGAAGACTAGGTTATACTTGTGGAACACCTCATCTCCAAACTTCCTAGTGCCTTGTTTCTGTGAAAGAAACAAGTTTATGATCAATTTTTATGTTGTATGTTTTATATTATCCCAATACATTTGTTATATCATTGTGTTCACTAGGAAAATGCTCACTGTCAAAATGTAAAATGAACCAAACAAAAAAAAAACAAAACAAAACAAACAATACAGAAAAACAAGAAACAAACAAACAAATCAAAACCCATCAATTGAAATGTTTTGATCTTTTTCACAGCTTCAGTTGGTGCAGCTGTCTCATTGCCCTTGGTCCCAGAGGAAGCAAGAATTGCTGGTGAATGTTTTTTTCTCAAGTTGAAATGAGTGTACAAAGTGCTGACCACATGGTTGGAGGAGAGTAAATCAGCCCTTAAAAATAACCCCGGAAAAATGATAAAAGAAAGAAAATGCTGTGAAAGGGCATAAAGAGCTTGGTATTCATGGTATACAGACATTTTGAAAGCCCTGTCTAAACATATGATATAATGGAGTATTACATTGTTTTGATAGCAAGATGCTATACACTGTAACCTGATTAAAACACTCATTTAAAATAAATAGTTCTTACTATGATTTTCTATAGCGCAATATAGGAATGTAGTCAATCTTTGTACATGTTTTACTAAAATTAAATGTATCTTTGTTGTGGGCTCTGATACCTGCTAGACAAAGGACTCCGTGCAGGTTCGCGGCTGAAGGCGACTATTTAGAAAGACAATAGCCGAGGTTTTGGCTCCAGCCTCTCTGAGTCATTTGCAAATTGCCCCAGGAAAGGTAGCTATTTCCAAGCTGATGTGTGAATGGCAATGTGTGTGGATGAAAGAGTTGCCCCGGAAGACAGGAGAGTTAGAAAAACCCCCAAGAGGGGAAGGAAGGGACAGACAGAGCGAGAAATAGGGACAAGAAGGCACATAGGAGAGTTTTAGAGAGCAGAGCAAAGAGAAAAGAAATGGTTTTAAGAGAGCCTAGAGAACAGAAGCAATGGTAGACAAATAGAATAAATGCAAGGCCTCGCTGAAGAATAAGAGAAGCCTTTTAACTGCAATGGTGTGAAAGCCTGTTTCTTTCCACACGTCTCCGAGCACACATTTGGGGAAGAACATCAGTTTCTATGTTGGGAAAACGGTCCCCAACACTTTGTACATATAAATGTTAAGATAATAAATCAATTGAACTTTAGCAGCATTTTTTATTCAGGCAAAATGTTCTACTTAAGGAAAGAATATTTAATTCTTTTTAAGATCTTTCAAACTCTATTTGTATACGCTTCTGGTATTTATAGATCCGAGTGCTATGTCTATTTGTTGTGGTATGGGTGTGAGTGTTCACACAGGTCTGTGGAATGAAGACTCAGAAACAAGAGTTTGGGGGTGGGGGAGGATGGAAATGAAGGAAGGGTGGATATTGGAGAAGGGAATAAGATATCTACATTAACGGGAGTCATTTTAAGATTTGCAAGAGACTTGTCTCTAGAGGGGATCCCAGGTATTCACAGGGAAGTCCCAGCTAGGTACTTGGGCAGCAGAGGAGAGGGTGCCTGAACTGAACTTGTCCCATAGTTACTTTGTTGAATATCTCAATAGTCATCATAGAAATTTCACATGATGGATGGAGATAGAGCCAGAGACCCACATTCACATCAGAACAAGGGATTGTGTTACCAACGTCCAGTGGAAGTGCAGAAGGAGGGAGAAGATGAGCAAGGAAATCAGGACTGTGAGGGACTGGCCCACCAACAGAGACAGTGTGCTTGATTTATTGGGAGCTCATCAAATCCAGCTGGACCAGGACTGAATGAGCATAGGACCTAACTGGACTCTCTGAATGTGACTGCCAATGGGGACTGACTGAGATGCCAATGATAATGGCACTGGGACCTATCTCTTCTGCATATATTGGCTGTTTGGGAACTTATTCTATATGGATGCACATCTTCTTAGACCGAGATGGAGGGGGGAGGGCCTTGGGCTTCCCAAAGGGCAGGGTATCCTGCCCCATCTTAATAAGGAAGTAGGGGGAGGCTGGTGGGGTAGTGGGGGAGCGGGAGGGCCGGGAACAAGGGGAGTAAATGTAATTTTTTATTTTAACAATAAAAAAAAGATTGAAAAAAAAAAGAATGAATTTATCCTTTCTTGGCTTCAGGGGGAATCAGCCTTTAAGGACTAAATTGCTTTCCCTTCACCAAAAGCTTCTTTTACTGTTTTCCAAATTGTGCCTTAGCCAGTTGGTTTCTTTATGTTCAAAAAACCAGAGGAAGCTTCTAAGAGAAAAATGCCAAGTGGAAATTCTTGATAAACGGCAGTACCCTGGTTATCCAGGTCTCCCCACCCCAACCAAGTTTTGCATAAGCTTTGTATCCTTGGGAAACTCTTAGACAAGATTCTCATGGGGTACCAAAAGGAACAAAAGGTATCTTCTAAACAAAAGATGGTTTAGGGATAGGTGCTAGTACACTGGAGCAAGGAATGGTGTAGCCCAGCAGGGATGCTATCACAGCTATTGTTGAGTTGGAAGAGAAGATGGAGGAAAGGACAAAGGGGGAGGGAGAAGAAACTGGGATTAGTATGCAAAATGAGTCTGGAACCCATGAGAAAAGATAGATTTAAAAAAAAAACAATGGTAAAAAGAGCATTATTAAATTTTTGGAAAAGTAGATGAGAGTTTGCTGATATGATGATTATGCTTTCTGAATCACAAAAGAATTGTATGAAAGTTCAATCTGCATTTTCTCTGTAAGTTTTAAATAGATAAATGCAATATTTAAAAATCTTATACTGAGATACTAATCATTTAAAATGTATTATTTAGAAATGATATAACTGCAAACAAACTAAAATTTGCCATTTTCTAGATGAAGAGGTTAGTGTTGTCTGTCCTATCTCATACAATTATATTTTCATGCAATATATCTGAGTTTTTCATTATAAACTTTCATGAATTCCTTAGTGTATATGATAAAATGCTTTCTAATTTATAAGTTTTCAAAATTCCTGCTTTCCAGCTTGATAATGCTACTTCCTTTTTCAACTTGTAAATTTGTCTTGGAATCCTGCTTCAAAAATAATATGGAATAGAGCTCCAGCTTCATGTGCTGCAAGGCATGTGTCTGTACTGGGTTTGTAAAACAAGCGTTTGAGCCATTTTGCAACCTGAAAGTTTTTATTATCTATATTATTTTCTACATGATGGATACTCTAATGGATAGCACAGAGTTTTCTAGTACAGAGTAATCCCATTGTAGCATATAAACCATTTTAAAGAGGTAAGTTTTAATGGTCATTAATATCACTTCTTTAGAAGATTTGCTTGGATCCTATGCATATTTATCAAAAGCATTTAAAGAGTAATGCTACCAGAAATGAAAAATAAATGTGATTTAAAGCACCTTAGTAGCAAATTATCCTGAACCTACTAGCAAAAGAAAGTAATAACGTTCTTCATTTTTTTTCTCTCAAATTGTCTTATTTCTTAATAGTACCTGTTTCTGATACATGAACATACTCTCTGTCAGTCACCCAGCTACTGACCGCTCCTGGAGAAACATTTTTCCCCGTCTTCAGCAATTTGTGTGTTTTTTTTTTGTAAAACTGTAAAATTGAATAGAAGAATAAACATTCCCTGTATATGTTGTGCTAAAGAATCATGGCCATCTGACCAGAGAAGCTGAAGGAAGTCACATGAGACAATGTGAAGGTTTAGTGACCTCAATCACAGATATGTCAAATTCTGGTCACTGGTGTCCTAATTCTTGGTCAACGACTGTGGAAATTCCTCCAGTATCTTATTTATTTTAACTTTTTTTGCTTTAATGATTTTTATTTTCTGAAATTAAAATATAATTATATTTTCCTTTCTCTTTCTCAGATATAATTCCGTTTTTCCTTCAAATTCTTTCATCTTTTTAAAAAAGAAAATAACTAAATTCTGACATTGAAATTTTCTATTTCTTATTTTAAGGTTTTTTTGTTTCAGTCTTCTAACCTTGTCTTCATAAAATATCTTATGATACCTAGTGGATAATTTATGGGAACTCTAATATACTATATATCTAATATATTCTGATAACCAATAGTAAAGTCTCTAATTCTTAATATTAATAGACTATATCTGGTTAACTAAAGAATATTCATTGGAGTAATTGGGTACACAGAAAACAGGAGTCGTCAACTTTTCCCATTCTGTTTGTGCTTGATCCGGACATGTTATAGAGGTCTTGTCTTGGAGCATCTAGATAGATACTAGCCTCAAGACATGCCATGAACAGGAAACTTGATTTAGTGTCCTTAAGTAGCAATTGATGATAGCTAACAGTGACCACCACAACCCACCAAAACTAAGCACAGTCTTTGCATAATCTCTCATTCTAGATGTATTAATATATTAGCATATTCACTACTTTTGCATCTTTTAAAATTGTTATTTTTGATTAAGATTATTTTATAAAACTTACCAAAATAATTCCACATTGCTATAAGTATATTGAGTTTTCATTAGATAATGCTGTCTCTTTATCGTATAAAATTACTTTAAAAATGTACTCTTCATATCAAGAAATTGATTGCGTAGGGTATTCATTTGCATAAATATCCCTCATCAACTATGGATTAATTTCTTAAATCAATTATCTTTCTATACTTTGTGTTGGATATTGATGTTGAATTGTGTAGGTTACTATATTTTTGAAAGGGTCTATATATCATTAAAGTCCTACACAGCAAAAACTTTGATGAGTTCAGGTGTTAATACAATTATAGCTTGTGTTAATTAAAGTCTGGCATGTTACTTGAATAGTGCTGTATCTCTATTGACAGTATAGATGTTTTACATCAGTTTCAAGGGCTTCTTGTACTGAATGCTCTAAGCACAAATCCCTTGAATATTATTTGACATAGCACACACTTCTATGGTTGATTCAGGGTACATAGATGCCTTCATCCTGATAACAAATTCCAAAACTAGGAATTTTTAATGTCTTAATGTTCCAGAGATACATTTTTTTATTTTAATTTTTTAAAAATGTACATTGGTGTTTTCCTGTATGTATGTCTCTATGAGGGTAGATCCCTTGGAACTGGAGTCCCATACAGCTGTGAATTGACTTGAACCAAGGTTTCCTGTAAGAGTAGCCAGTGATCTCAAATGCTGAGCCATCTCTCCAATGCCAAAAATCCATTTGTTTTCTAGGGTAACAAAACTAGTTAAAGTACCTCAAAGTCCAGAAAGAAAATAAACAAAGGAAAAAATATAAATAGGCTTGTATGGGAAACTTTGAAAGAAGACAAATGGTAGAGTTAGAAGCCAATCCAGAAGAAAAAAAACTCACTTTAGTATTTAAAATAATAAATGGGTCTCATTCTGTTCCCTCTGTGAATAAATTCTCATGCACAGCCATGAGGGAAACTGGGAAAGGGCTGCAGAGCAGCCATTCTATCCAGACGCTACCTAGATACCTGTAACGCTTTATGCAAGATATTCCACTCAACTCTTTTTTTATCTATGTTTCATCAGAGCTTTTTCTTACCCAGTGGAAGTTTTCCAGGCAGAACATTGCCTTCTTGCCTGGACTTTGGCTCGTAAGCAGGTACCAGTCCTTTTGCAAGAGATGTCTCAATTTTAAAGACATACTAATCTAGTGCTACCATCCAGGGTTTAGCACACAGACAAAGCTGAAAAGAAGATGATCAAAGTAATTATTAATTATCTATTTTATTTTTAAAGCAATTTCTAATTGGTGAGACTTAGAACATGGCCTCCCTGCAGTGGTAATTGATAATAGCATTCAAGAGTCCAGTGCTACCAAAAAGAAGTTACTTAGTATCTCTACAATAGTGGTTCTCAAATTGTGGGTCATAACACCTTTGAGGATCACAGATTAGCTATCCTGCATATCAGAGTTTTACATTGCAATTCATAACAGTGGCAAAATTGCAGTTATAAAGTAGCAATGAAATAAGTTTATGGTTGGCAGTTACTACAACATGAGAAAAAGTACTTGAAGGTTGCAGCATCAGGAAGATTGAGAATGACTACTCTAGAACACCAGCTTTTTGGAATATCCAGTTTCATGTCTTTCTTTGTCTCTGACCTTGGAAACTGACAGCCCCGGAGAACTGCCTGAATCAGGACAGGGTTTCAGGTTTATCATCCTTAATTTAGTTTGTCTAAAACATAATCTTGCCTCTCTATGTTAATAGGTAGAAGGGATTTTTTTTCTCCAAGACCTAGTTCTCTTACCAGAATAAAAGTGCCTTTGAAGCAGTGATGACTCAGGCAGGCTTGCCACCCTAATGATACATTTTGGTAATATCGGAAATAGTCATAGCTGAATAGTGAAACATGGTTTGGATTGTAATACTGGCTCTGCAAGAACTACAGAGGTTCTTCATCTCCAACACTCCATTTTCTTGTCTGTGATGATGCCTTAGGGCTCTTAAATATGTTCACATTTGGAATAATCTACCCAGCTCGCCACTGACTGTTTTTCTGCTATGTCATATTTTTCTGTTGTGAAATGTCCATTGAATTTGATGGGCCTATTCTTTTCAATGTTAATTAGAAAATTTTATTTTATTCTAAAGGAGAGAAAAGACATGACTGCTTTCTAACAATCACTTCCTAATGAAACTGTTGGAATGTCGTGGGCTATAAAATAATTCATTTTGTTCCTGAATTCAGCTGCTTGAAATAAGCATGAACATGATAGAGATATCCACATTTGGCTACATTCCTTGGCATGTTTTCCCTTGCCCCTTGGGGACCAGGCAAGTTGTCAGGTCACACACATTCAGCATACAATGGCAGCACAGATGCAGAGGAAGCAGTGGGAATTCCTCTCCAGTCCGGATTATATCTGAAACAGAGCTGGGCATGTGGTGTCAGTTTCTAGCTTCAAAGAGTATTGCTGGCTGTGGTTTACCTTGCTCTCACATTTGCCTTATGGCTTCCCCACTGATTCATATGTCTGTTTCTGTCAAAAACTCCTGTGCTCTGGAAGGAATAATTTTTTTTCTAATAGTAAAACCATTTTTTTTCTGCTTTCTTTCTTATGTATTGTTCTCTGATATATTACATCCCAACTGTAGTTTCTGCTCCCTACTCTCATCCAGGTCTCTCACCACCATCTACCATCTGTCCCAGATCCATCCACCCTCTACTTCTTTTCAGAAGGGGGTAGGCCTCCCAGAGACTTGAAACAAATAGAGAATAACAAGCTACAAAACTACCAGGCAAAAAAATTCTTACATCAAGGTTGGGGGAGGGGCAACCCAGTAGGCACAAAAGGGTCCCATATACAAGCAAAATAATTAGAAAATACCCCTATACTCGTTACTAAGAATTTCACAAGAACAGGAAGCTACAGAACCATAATCTAAATGCAGAGAACCTAGGCAAGACCTTCACAGGTTCCCTAATCTCTACAAACTCCCAGGAGGTCTGACCTGCTGATACTGTGGGCTATGTTCTTCAGGTGTCTCTGACCCCTCTTTTCCTCCAAGTCTTCCTCCCTCTTCTATACAGGATTCCCAGAACCCGGCCTAGTGTTTGGCTGTGGGATGCTGCATCTTCTCCCATCATTTGCTAGATGAAATCTCTCTGATGACAATTATGCAAGTCTCCAGACCCAGAACACTCTGGAGGCAGGACAGATTGTGGGTGAAAGTATTGTGGCTGGTTTGGTGTCTCAATCCCTTCATTTATTGCCTTGCGTGGTTATAGAAAATGACTCATTCAGGTTCTGTATCCACCATTATTAGGACTCTTCACTAGCGTCACCTTCTTAGGTTCTATGGGATTTCCATTGCACAAGGTTCCTACCTTGTCCCTATATGCTCCCTGTTCCAGTTGTCCCTAGCACTATTTTCTTCCATCTCCTTTTCCATCAGATCCCTTCTGCTTTTATCCCCATCAGTCCCCAATCCACTCTCAAAATCTATTCTCTTTCCCCTTCCTAGGGAGATCCTTGTGTAGCCCCCAAGCCTTCAATGTTAATAACCTCTCTGAGTCGGTGGATGGAAACAGCGCTGTGTAATGTGATCTCTTCTCTTGCAAAATGTAAACATTCAAAGTCCTTCTGGCCTTAACTTCTTTCTGCCCTTTTCACTAGAACTAATACTGTTGGTGACATTTTTATGTTTTTGAGACAGGGTCTCATTGTGTAGCTTTAGAGCCTGTCCTGGAAGGCTCTGTAGACTAGGCTGGCCTCAAACTCACAAAGATCAACCTGCCTCTGCCTCTCAAGTGCTGGGATTAAAGGCACGAGCCACTACTTTCTTAAACACTAATTTATACTCTACTCAGGTGGGCATATCCTTATCCATAAATGCCTTATCAATTGAACTCCCTTACCTGAGACCTTAAGAGTTTGGCAGTACTGTACCCTAGCTAGTATGGTGGATGTGGCAAGGGCCAGTTCATTCTTTACAGAGAAGGCACTGGAGGAGCCATCCTAAGTCATTCTGAGGCATTAACCAAAGCCCTTCCAGCCAGCTGTGCCGTGAATCTCTGAGGTGGCATTTTGCTGTTAGTTCTCAGGATTTCTTTGATCTTGTTCTGTGGCTATCTATTACTTTACAAATATTTCTACAAATAGACAGTTTAGCTGCATGTAAGTCTTCACAGTGGTTAACTGAAATTGGAGCTTTGTTCTTGGAGTCATCTAGAGATTCCCAGGTTTTATCATGGGCAGAATGCTGCAAAGAACTGATATCCTAGGTGGACAACCGACACTTTGCTTTCTCAGCTCTTTTGACGCTTCAGAGCTGAACTCACGTTCACTACAACAGTTATTACCATTTTCTCATTTTTCTTCAAAACTCCCCTGGCTAAGGTATTTTCATAAACACAAAGGTAACATCACATCTTATGTATTTGCTACATTTCATTGACAATGAAAAATTGTATTGTGTTTCCTATAGTTACAAATCAAATAAAAAAACAATCAGAATAGTCACTCCTTCCCACTTAAGTCACATAAGTAGAGAAGAATTCTCAACAGTCATAAATTATTATGACTGCTTAGATTTGTAAAGCAGGACACTGAGAATACATGCCTGCTTTCTATTAGCTGATACAGAAGCTTCGAATTGAAAGAAATGAACATGCAGGATATTTAGAGAAAGATGACTAGGAAAAGACTGGAAAGGAGATGGCTTCTGAAACAATGAATGCAAATGAAAGATGCCTTTCTTTTTTTGTGATACTCAATCTCTCATTCTCTTTTCCTTTAAAGCAATGTTATGCTGATGTTTCTGCAAAATACTAAGAGCTGCCATTTCTCTGTTTTTCTTGCTTCTGGTTATTCTCACTCTAACACCTTAGGAAGAAAAGAAATGATGTTTTAAAAGTCCACTTTCCTCTTGAAAATACTATAGAAATGGGAGAAAGAAGAGAACTATGACCTACAGAGAAGTGTTTATAGATGAAAGAATAGCTTACTGTTTGTATTTATTCAAAACATCAAGCATATTCATTGAATTTGAACCATTTCAGGCCACATTAAACATTATCTTATTTCACCCCATTTAAATTATGAAATGACACCATAAGGGAACATTATGATCATTGTATCCTGTGGCAAATAGATTTTAAATAAAATAATATGCATAGATATTTTATTTATATACATATATCTATATAAATATATCTTTATATAAAATATATATAGAGAGAGAGAGAGAGAGATGACAAAGCTATGAAAGAATGTGTGAATGTGTGCAAAAATTTATTTAAGTGTTCTTCAGAGGGGAGGGTATTGGTTCTGCCTCAACTTAAAATGCCAGGCTTTGTGACTCCCCATGTGACTCCCTACTCCTATATGAGGAATGGATTGGTGAGGGCAGGAGATTAGAAAAGGCAAAGGAGGGGAGGGATGGGAAACTGTGGTTAGTGTGTAAAATGAATATAAATATTTAAAAACAATTTTCATCATTTTTAACAATGATGGAAATGCTCAGTGAGCAAGTGTTGAACTTGGTTTGTTCCTCATCTTGTAAAATACCACATTCAAAGTTGCCAGTGAGACACACAGCTGGTAGATTCTTGGAGAAAATTGCAAGTGTGGAATCAGCGAGTGGCTGTTCTTGTTAGGTCTGAAGGCTGCAGATGAAAGTGCACACACTAAGAGCTGATGCATTTCCCAGAATATAAAAGGGAAGTCCTTGATGAAAAAGATGGGCTATGACTATGTTTAATCAGAGAATTCTATACAGAAATTTTACTGTGTCTACGGAGCAGGGTAAAAGGAAGTGAAATAAATGAAATTTTTATAAATAAAATGTTTCTGTTTTTATTGAGATCAAAATATTGCACAATGAATAACAAATTAGCATTAATAATTAGATGACTTTTTATATGTGCATTTTCTACTATTAATTTATAATAACTAGCTCTAAAATGTAAGGGAATATTCCACAAGCATCCAAGTTTTACAAAGAGTATTCTTAGAAATCACCCATATATATATAGATAGCTATTCAGATTGATAAATAATATTTACTTATCTACAATTTTGCATACTTTTCCAGTAGCTGAATATATTTATTTTCCTCTTATTAATACTTGCATAATTCTTTATTATGTTTTTGATGACCAATGTTCCATGAACATACTTTTACAGGTGTTGCTTAAGATTTATGAATAGAGCTGGTTGGTGGTGGCACACACCTTTAATCCCAGCACTTGGGATGCAGAGGCAGGCGGATCTCTGGGACTTTGAGGCCAGCCTGGTCTACAAGAGTTAGTTATGGGGCAGGCACCAAAGCTACAGAGAAACCTTGTCTCAAAAAAAAGATTTATGAATACTAAATATAAATATACTAAATGCATATTTTCATTTCCAACTTTACATTTTACTGCAAAATAGATCCCTAAAATAAGAGTAGCAACATTCCTTTTAACTAGCCTTGTGTGAACTGTTTCATTTATCTTTTCTAACAGTGACACAATAAAATTTTCTTTTTATCAAAGTGATACTCCTTTCCTTTCTGATGACTGTAGCTTGTGTCATGTTGATACATAAAAACAGACATTTCAATCAGAAAGTTGGAAATAGATTCAAGAACCTAATCACACTGCAGAAATACTTGCTAATAATTGTCAATAATCTTTCTATTCATAATAGCCAGTAATTAGAAAAAGCTTACATGTTCTCAACTAATGAATAGTTGGCACATTTAAGAATGGTATATTTTTCATCTCTCAGGAAAAATGAAACTGTGAAATTTGCAGGTAAATTGATGAGCTAGACACAATTACCCTAAGTGAGGTAGGTAGCCTAGCCAAGACACAAAAATGGGGTATTTCAGACAGAAACACAATATTTTATGTTGCCTTTCCCAAATGGATGTTATATATTAAGCCTTAAATATCTGTGCTGCCATCTGTATAAACACTAAGTAAGGGACTAGGAGGGAAGAGAGGGTCTCCCAGTAAAGGATAATAGACTATATGGTTATGGAGACATAAAGAAAAAAAAACACTGATTAGATAGGTATAAGGGTATAAGGGGTGGGTAAAGGAGGGAATACCTATAAAGGGGGGCAAATATCAATAAGACTATTTGAAGAACCATCGGAAACCTACCACTTTAGTGGCTTCATAAAATATAAATGATATATTATCATGAGTATATATGAAATATGAAAATACACATTAAAATGAATATGTGCATATAAGGAATGAATCTAAATGATTTTCTAAATAATATATGAGAAAGTGCTTCATCTACTTATGATACCAAGTAAAGTCTTCATAATTACCTTCTATCTTTACTGCCAATAGCTCTTGTTGAACTGTTGGCCAGGGAACCCAAAAGAAACTCCCAAACATTACATGTTATTCTTTGCTATTCACAATCTACTTACTTAGGAAATGTAGAGATGGTAACTAATTAGAAGTGTCACTCACACAGACCAGTGCTCATAGTTTTGGAAAGTACTCTTCATTCCATCAGAGGAGAAAGGTGACCATTAGCCCAGCTACGAACACTGTGATCTATAAGAGAAACCTGACTTCTAGATATTTGGGTGCTATCAGAACAAAAATGTTGCAGAGGGAATCAACCATTCTCTGAAATGGAACACAAACCTGACAGTGAACATGAACTTCAGACTTAAAAGAACAGGGGTTTAGGTGAGAACAAAATAGTATGGTTCTGATGAATAAATATAGCAATAATATGACTCCTAGTGACATACCTGTAGGTCAATGCTTCACTCAACCATCATCAGGGATGCTTCTTGCAATAAATGGGAACTAGCATAAAGAATTTCAAGTGTACAATGCACAGAGTGAGAGAATTAGGAGCACTCAATCCTACATGAATGTTTTCACCAAACACATCCCTCAACCCTCAAGATTCTGCAAAATAAGAGGTCAAAAGTTTTTAAGACCCAGAGTTGATGGAGGACTCCAAGGAATCAATGTCTTTCAGACACACCTGAACTAATGAACTCACAGAGACTGACTGCAAGCACAACTCTTGCACAGGCTCAAACTACATAGGATCCCAGGAATTAGAGATGTAGTCAGACTCCCAACCATCACCAATAAGCTTTCTGCAATTGATACCTGCTGTCCAATGAAAAATCAGATTTCTCCAGTGGAGTACAATTGGGTTTATTAAGAAAATTTCAAAGTAAGTACAGTGCTCAAGAATAAATAGCTAACACAGAGTGAAATCAATGGTATATCCTAGAACTTTGTCTCATTTTTCATCGTTAAGAATTTTATTATGTGTGTGTCTTGTTTGTGTTTTTACTGTTTATTTGTATAACAATTCAACTTTTTAAATTCTAATTTTTAAAAATTCAAAAGTCTGGCCTTGGTATGAGGGTTTGTGCCTGGTCTTATTATAACTTGCAGTGACATGTTTGGTTGATATCCCTGGAAGTCCTGCTTTCTTTCTGTAGCAAGACAGAGAAGGAATGAATCTGGCAGAAGAGCCAGGGACTGAGAGGCGTGACAGAAAGAGAAACTTTCCTTGGGATGTAATGTATAAGAGAATTTTATACATATAATACAAGTTTAAGATCTATTTAAAAGAGCCAAGATTTTCTTAAAACATCTTCTACTATGATCAAACTAAAAACAGTGCTTTAAAAATTATTCTGTGGACTCTTTGTCTTTCTGTATAATGGTGGTTTCTGGTTTAGGAAAGTTCTCACTTTCCTTTTCAGGTAGGTTTTTTTGCAACCTATTTTTCTGAAGAATAGTCAAGATTCTAGGTTTGAGGCAACACAGGCTCTTCAGCAAATGAGAAGGGAAGGCTTCATGCACTTGCTAAAACGAAGCTTTGGTATATTGTTGGTTACTTCTCCTAAACTATTAATTTCTATCACATTCATTTCACCAAAGATGTCAATGTTTTCTCTTGTAGAAATTAGCTTTCTGCAATGAGCTTTTGAGAAACAAGATAACAAATATTTGAAAGAGCATGCATGTAAAGTACATATTGGATGAACACATGGCAAAGCCAAATTGACTGTTGCACAGAGTAATTACTGTGAAGCCTTTGACATTCTCCTATATTGAGAGGTCTATTATCTGATCAGAGTGAAATACCATTCCACTGTCCTGTCCTGAGAGGTGCCCTGTTATTTTCATTGACACTTTTATTTACAATGTATTTTAGTTGTTTCTTAATTCTGAAATATTTATTTTTCCTTAGTCTCCACTATTTGACTATAGTATATGTAGGTGTGCTCTGGTTTTAATTTTGAAAAAAATGTATTTTAATTTAAATATCCATGTACCTCATTTAATATTCAAAAAAACTCAAGATTTTTTCCCTTTCTTTATACTTACAGTCTTGCAAACAGTAGAAATTGAAAATGGTCATATAATTTAGTCAAATATCTTCTTCTCTTCATTCCACCTAAGGTTTTTCTCTTGTTTGAATTTTTTTGCCCCTAATCATCAACATTTTCCAACTGTATACTGCTTAAAAGTCCTTCTAATTTCTAATGTGTTTTGTACCACTCTTGCCAAGATTACATATGTTAAGTCTCTAAGGCATCTCTCCAGATGTAAATGATATCATAATATATATGTTGAATACAGTGTAACTCTACTTTAATCTTTTTTCTCATCCTGCTATTTGTTTCCTTGCAGCATAACCTGGACATCACTTTCTGCTATTATAAAATTCTACGTTATTCATTGTGCTTTTTTACTGTCAAAGTGACTGTCTTCAACAACAATTAGTACAAATATGTTCCAATAAATATCTGTACCCTTGGCTGATCATAGACTTCTGGTAATTTTTGTTAATAAAGGGTACTGAGAAGATTTAGTGCTAGATTGCTATTTTCAAATGTTGTATGGGCATCACTGCCTTGATCAGTGTGAGCTGCAATATCCATGTGGTTTCCACAAAATATATGCCATTATCAGGTTTGTGATTGGCTCTTAGAGAAGAAGAGAGATGTCATTTTACTATTTACATGTAAGTTGTTAATTGATAGCATGTTGGGGAAACTAATTTTTATTTATATTGTCTTGGACAATCAATTTTCTTTTAGTTTTTGCCTTTTGAGGTTGTTGTGGTTTAAATGTTGACACATGAAACTGGATGATTTAGACTATATGATATCAGTATGGCATAGGTCTAATAATGGAACTTATCTCTATGATTTAGACACTGTCAATTTATAAAGGCCAAGGCATTTTCAAAATCTCTCAAAAGGCAAGATGATCTCAGGTCAAATCAATAACATGCTCACTAAGTAGAATATTTGTCCCGGGAGAGATCTCAAAAGAAGATACAATAGATTAGGGTGAGCATGCTTATAGCAACCACACTTGGAATGTGAAGTCAGGGAGACTCAAGTGTTAATATCATCTGGACTTCAGCATAAAGTGAAAGCCAGGCTAAAAGATGAGATATCCCAAGCCCGAAAAGATAAGTATGGTATGTACTCACTCATTAGTGGACCTTAGCCATTAACAAAGGACATTAAGCTTATAGCTCACAGCCTGCAGAAACCAAATAGCAAGGTGAACCCAAAGAAAAACATATATAGATTTTCCTGGAAGTCGGAAGCAAACAA
>JAQHUG010000313.1:1173838-1192276 GCA_028555095.1 Dicrostonyx torquatus
TATGGACCGTGATACTTTCTCATTGACACCTCTCCACTGGATAGTCCCCTACCAGAACTTAGTGAGCAATCAAAACCAAAGATGATGGGTTATAGAATTTATAAAGTAAAAGAAAGTAAAATAACAGAAGAGTCTGACAGAGCAAATCTTGGAGGAGTTCAGGAAAGGGTTTTTTTTTGAAGAATATGATTATGCTGTTTGACTCTTGTCAACTTAACAGAGCTATAGGCATCTAGGAAGAAATAGCCTTGTTTGAAAAATAAAGTCACCATATGATTGGTCTATAGGCATGTTTGTGAAGTATTTTCATAATTAAAAATTAATGTGAAAGGGTTGCAGCCCACTGTGGGTCACTCCACCTCTGGGCAGGTGGTGCTTGAATGTATGAGAAAGCAAGCTGAGTGAGCCAAGGAGAGCAAACCAGTAAGCCATGTCTCTCCATGGTCCCTTGTTAGTTCTTTACTTGAACTCCAGCTATGGCTTCCCCCAGTGTTGGGCTGGAACCTGGAAATTTAAGTCAAATAACCCTTTACTCTCAGTTACTCACAGTGATTGTTCTATTACAGCAACAGAAACAAAATTAGCACATTTTTTTTGTACCAGATACCATAGAGTCTAATTTTTGAAACAGAACTGACCATGTTCTTTTGGGAAGGGTTTTGTAAGTATTTGGAACTTTGGTCTCAAAATACATTTACTATGTAGAGCTAACTTTCTTTTTTATGAGAACTTTGAAAGATAAAAATATTGAAAGAAATTCTAGCAATGGAGGCTTGCCTTGTATGTTTCGGAAGGAAGTGTTTAAACCCTGAAAGATTCTATTGGGGGATGTTCATATTATTTATTTGAATTAAAAATATGGTTTATTTTATGGTCAATTGAGGTTAAGGAATCGATTGTGGTTACTAAAAGACAAGCACAACTGAAGTAAATTGTTGCTTTACTGAGATAATTACTTCTGGTAATCTGGGATAGAAAAATCAGTGGTAATTAAAAGGAGATTGGGATCGTTGAATTGAAATCATTGGGGAAGTAATTCCCCAAGCTTAGTACACAGAAACTCTGGTCCATAGAGATCAAGTAGGCACCTAAAGTTGGTAGATGACCTTGGAAATGAGTAAGAGTTTTCCATATGGTACTGGTTTCGAAAGCATGAATCTTTAAATATTGAGGAGTTCATCCATAGAAGATGAGGAAATGAAGTTTGGTATCTTGTGGCACTGTTGGTGTCCCTGAAGAGACAACAGGAGACATCATTGGTTAAAGTCCAAACTTAATTGCATAGATAGCCCCTACCTACAGCATATTGAAGATACCAGGTTCATGGGGAAATCTTTACTTCTTCAACAAATCACTTTTCAATTGAAAGTGTGTTATGCAGACTTCATATATTTGTGTAGTTATATAAAGACTGCTATGAATTTAATTATTAGTTTTCTTCACTGTAGTCTGAAAGGATACAAAGAAGTATCATGAATTTTTATAGTTGTTAAGCTTGCTCTATTCTTTATATTGTGATCAATTTTGGTTTTACTTTCATATATTACTGATGTAGATGTGTATTTCCTTTATCTTGAATATAATATTACATATATATCTATAAAATACATTTGATCTATGATAAAATTTACCTATGTCAACTCTTTGAAAATTTTCAATTTGGAGAACCTGTCTAGATAAAATCTAAATGAATGAGTAGGATATTAAAGTGCCCTAACTTTATTTTGTCAGGCCTTATGTGTCATTTTGTTCTTTTAAGTGTTGTTTTATGGAAGTAGCCTCCCTGTTCTTGGTACATAAAGGATTATAATTTTTTGCTTTCATAGAGTGTTCATTTTATTGCTCTTTAGTAGTTTTCCTCATCTCTTCTGCCTAACTTTTATGTGAAGTCTAATTTGTCAGACATGAGGAAGTTTTCTTGGTAGATTGTATTACATTCTCTAATACTCATTTTATGATTGTTCTCATCTAAGAAGAAAATAAAGAAAATAAATTAAGTACAACATAATGTAAATGTTGAATTTCGAAATACTTGATCAAAACAATCCTCTTAATAACCATTACATTTCGGGCTGGAGAGATGGCTCAGTGGTTAAGAGCACAGGCTGTTCTTCCAGAGGTCCTGAGTTCAATTCCCAGCAACCACATGGTGGCTCACAACCATCTGTAATGAGACCTGCTGCCTTCCTTGCCAGCAGTACATTGTATGCTTAATAAATAAATAAAATCTTTAAAAAAAATAACCATTACATTTCAAAGGTGGTCTGTTCCATTGACTATTCTGAAATTATGCCTAAAACATCTTACAACATGATTTATACAAATTTATAAAAAAAACACAATCTGTAATTATCTCCCTTATCTATCTCTATTGCATCTAGATTTTTACATACATTGTCAAAGACTCTCTAGTGATGGCATGTTCTGTGAAACTGTGGCTTCCCCCAATTATTCTACAAAGAGACTTTAGAACTAATTTATTGACATATCTAGAAATTACAACTAATATTTTTTAGGGATTAGTAAAGAGAGAAAGAAATAATATAGTTGTTTGTTTAATGCATTTGATACAAAAATGTTAATGATGACTAGGCCATAAATATAGGAAGAAGTGAGAGGAGGGTATGACATGGGTAGGAGAAAAGGAAGAATTGATGTAATTATATTTATTTTGTTGACTAACACTTTCATAACTTCATTGCCTAATTCCATTATTTTACCTACATTTCTAAAATTTGCCTAATTTAATAAGATAAGCTTTTTAAAGACGTTCACTTGTGGTGCTCTTCATGCCTTCTTAAGGATGATATATATGCTAAAACAAATAATTAAGACCTGGAACAAATGAAAGGAAGGACTGAAATATTGAAATTCATATACCTTAATTACATAAATATTTATTCTGTTAATTATTCATTAATTAAAACAGTGCCTTCTACTTTCTAGATTATAGATCACTTGTATTTCACTTGTTGCTGTCATTTTTGAGTTGTTTATTTATTTAGAATATTTTACCAGGCACATTAGAGATAGATGAATCTTGAGAAGCAATGAGATCACCCAGTGAGAGTAACTAAAAATGAGAGGGGAATGCCCTGGACCAAGCTAAAGACAAAAACATTATTTGAAATAATGCAGAAAAAAGAAACCCAGAAAGACTGCAAAGAGAATAGAATCAGTTGGTCTTCTGTTTTTGGTTCTGCCCATGCAGTAGAGCAGGTATAATCTCAATGCCATGCTGGTTGGGCTGGATGGATGTCTCAGCTATAAAAGGTTATATTTTAATAACTAAAAACATAAGTTATCTTGTTATGAGATCTAAGGATTCTAGTGCAAGGATGAAACCTAAAAGTCAGAGCTTCATGCTGATTATCTGGAAAATGCTGTGAGAAGCTCATCAGTTGAAACAAGTCATTATTCCTTTAATCCTATGGAGAACATCTAAACTCCTCTTTAGCACTACAGGAAAGATATATTAGATGGTTATTCTAATGTTTAATAGCAGACAAATGTTCTCCTTATAGAAACAAGGACTGGATTTTTGCATCCAAAATCTTGAGGCATGTTTATTCTGTATTTTGTATATGACTATGCTCTTCACCAAGCTCTCCTAAACACAGAATATATTATTATATCTGCATACTATATATCTCAATTTATTATTCTCTCTTTCCCAGAAAAAAAAGACAAAGGTTCTGCTACCTTGGTCGGTATCTCCTTGGTAAATTCTGTGAGGAATTAAGAAAAATATTCATTCTTAGTATGACTTTGTTTCACTAGCAATTTGCCAATGGATATAGCATCAATTACAGAAACCATCAAACCTAAAGAGCAATATGCCACTTGATTCATTGGAAACTATTTTCACTTTCATTTAGGTTCTCAAAAATACTGACCTTAATTAATATTTGAGATACTCACTTTTCTGCTTTCAGTTCACATTAAACACAGAATTTTGATTTGTTAAAGGTGATATCAGAGTTTGCAAATTAATAGCCATGACACCATCCTTCTGAAAAATTCTTAGTTTTGAACACTTTTCTTAAATAACTGAGTCTAATTTTCTGGAATGATTCATAAATTTTACATAATTGCATCTAAAGCAAAGTGTCTAGAATTAAAAATCAACATGTAGAAGAAGTTTCACTGCTCCTGAACTATTGGGAACTGGAAGACTGACTGGCAAGGCCTATCTTGATATAGATCAGATTCCTCAGGTGAAGCTTAAGGACACATTTGAGGTTGATACTGGAAAACAAAATTCACCGTCTCCTCAGTGCTAACAAAGGTCATTTAGAAGGCATGGTTCTGTTTCTTAGTCCAATATGGCTTTGTAAACTTTTCATGTATAAAAATAGTTGGTATCACTAACTGCACTGGAACAGTCTTACAAAAATAACTGTGAAGTTGACATGTTACTCTGATAGCATAGATTTTTTTTAAAGACATGCTTGAAAGGTCTTAATTACTTGTGAAGATCAGCCAAAGTCAAAAGCGTGATTCTTGGTTTATCATTTTGCTAATCTGAGATCATAATATCTACTAAAATGTTTCTGAACTTTTAATATCACATACCATATCCTCATCAAGATCTACATGTAGATCCCTCATCTAGACATGCAAATAAAAGGTTTTGTCAGAAAGTATATGTTATATATTTTAACTTTGATGTGGCATTTGATATGATGACAAATTATACCGTTGTTACATTACTGAAATTCAACTACCAGAATAAACATAAACATTAATCAACAGAACTTTCAAAGACTGATGGAGGTCAAAGTAATCCTTAACGCATGAAGCATTTGATTCAGAAACGTGTGAGCATTTAATCCTCTTATTACTCATTTTACATTTCATCAGGTACTACATGGCATGGATATATGCTCTCCTGGTCAATTTGCTTCCTACCACAATTGAATTGTCTCATTCTAGCTTGCTGTCTTCCTCTGAAAGTTAGAGCCCCTTCAGGGACAACTATGTGATCATAAAAGTAATGAGGGATTCTAATGCTCAGGGTTTATTTACTAGGGATTACTTCACTTTCCTTGAAATAAACTCCACAAACATATCACATAAGTAAAATACATTCCTGAGGCTATATATTGATGAAGGAATTAAAATATATTTTATAACTGATGTATTATAATGTAACATTAGGAAAAAAGAACAAGTCTTTTTAAAAAATCTGACCCATATACTTAAAATAGTGTCTAAAAGTGCTCTAAATAGATTTTAGTCTGATATTTTCAGCAAAACTTTCATGTTAATTCAGTAGTGGGTTTAGAATATAAAAAAAATGACTGATTTGGAGTACTTTCCAAAGGATTGAGAACCTCTCTCAAATATTTTAACAAAAAAGGTCTTCATTTATCCTTCAATGGGTATAAGAGATTATTGTGGCATTTAATAAACTTATGTTGTATTCATAATATTAGACTACCACTGAAAGTAGTTTGGGTTTTCCTTTTATTATGTTCCGAGAGTAGATTTTATAAATGTAGATATATTTTTTGGAAGACTTTATGTAGAGGGACTCATAACTAATATGAGCAGCTTTATAAGATAAGTAGGTGTTGTCACAAGATGATAAGATGTGTTTTAATTAGAGTACAAATGTCAGTACCCAGATTTTATGACACACTTTGAGTATAAGGTATTCTTAATTGAAACATTAAAATGTGTCACTGATACACACATATAAAGTTCCTCCAATTTTAATGAAACTATTTGTAAACTAGTAACTGTATTGATTTTATAGATCACATACATTTTCTTAATACAAAATGGATGGCATTTTTCAGAGCATCACAATCTATGATGAACAATTGATTTTATAAAGAGAAGGTAATGTTTGTGCAAAAATCACTTTGGTGCAAACAAAATGTGCATGACTCATTGGGTATTTACTGTAATACAACAGCTTTGACAATTTTAATCTATAAAATTATATTTTTATTATAAAAACTTATGATTTTCTTTGACATTGAATATAGTTTTTAATAATAAATGAATTTATATAGAGATATATGTATGTAAAAACATATTTTTTACTACCTATGCTTTATTACTTCTTTCATTCTAAAATTATAGCAATAATATTTACAATATATCATACACTGAAGTATTTGCTACATCTAAAAGCGGCATGAAAGAACAAGATTTCTTCTAATTTTCAATATTATAATAGGGAGTGGGAAATATCTATATGACCACATGTATCAGTTCCTTTTTTCAAAATATCTTACCAATAATTTGTCAATCTAAGTGTATTAGACAATAAAGAATGTTAATATAAGTTAATAATTTAATTATTTGTTGATAGGAAATAATGGTAACATCTTATTATTATCTAATGCCACAAGGCACAAGAAATCAGTCTGGAATTGATGGAGTCTTGTATGCATATGCTAATGGTATCTTTCCAGAGGGATTGTGAAATAGACTTTAATCTTGGCTTCATTCTTTATTTGTGCATTGATACTCTTGACTAGCATATTATAGGGCTCCATGTTGTAGGTAGGAAGAGAATGACAAAATCAGATCTGTTCCAGAAAGTTGTTTTTCTTTTTCTCAGTATGTGACATTATTCATGTATTTTAAGGTTGTATTTCCAAATGTCAAGGAAAGAACTGTAAAAAAGCTAGGCTGGAAAAGCCATTTGAGGATGTTTCCAGAATAGGAACCAAAAGAGGCTGTCTCTCTTCCTTTTTATAATTTTTATTCAGCTATATATTTTTCTCCACTTCCCTCCCTTCCTCTCCTTTCCCCCTTTAATATCCCCATGACTCCCATCCTCCCAGTTTACTCAGGAGATATTGTTCTTTTCTACTTTTCATGCAAATTAGATCCATGTTTTTCTCTCTTAGGATCTTCTTTGTTGACTAGATTCTCTAGTGTTCTAAGTTATCAGCTGGTTTATCTTTGCTTTATGTCTAAAAGTCACTTATAATATACATATTATATTTGTCTTTCTGGGTCTTGGTTACCTCACTCAATATGATGTTTTCTAGATTCAACCATTGCCTGCAAATTTCAGATACCATTATTTTTTCCTATGAGTTAAACTCCAATGTGTAAATGTGTCATGTTTTCCTTATCCATTCTTTGGTCAGGAGGCATTTTGGTTGTATCCAGGTTCTGGCTATGACAAACACTGATGTTATGAACATAGTTGAACACATGTTCATGTGGTATGATTGAGCATCCTTTGGGTATATAGCCAAAAGTGGTATTGCTGGGTCTTAAGGTAGATTGTTTTCTAATTTTCTGAGAAATCACCATACTGATTTCCAAAGTGTCTGTATCACCACCAGCAATGGAGGAGTTTACCCTTTACCCCACATCCTCTCCAGCATAAGTGTTCATCAGTGTTTTTGAGTTGTTTTGATTAGAATATCTCTGATGGCTAAGGATGTTGAGTATGTCCTTAAGTGTCTTTCAGAAAGTTTAGATTTATCTGTTTAGGTCTGTATTCCATTTTTATTGGATTATTTGTTCTTTCAATGACCAATTTCTTGAGCTATTTTTGTATTTTGGAGATTAACCTTCTGTCTGATGTGGGGCTGGTGAGATCTTTTTTCATTTTGTAGAGCCTATCTCTTTAGGTATTTATCTAGAATGTCACTAGCTATAATTTCTTCCAACTTTTGGCAATAGACAGGGAAAATACATCTTTTCACTCAATAAGTTATTATTTTATAGGCACATCAATAAGAATTGCTGCAATAAATTAGACTATATAAATTTCCAACTCACTTGATTTTAAGACTTCAATCTTAAGTCTTAACAGTCAGTCAACATCAGCCTGGCATTTCAAGTATTCATTTTCTGCATGTAATCTACTAAAGCATATTGCAGCTGAAGAGAAGGATTTCCTCCTTCATAACACTGACTTTAAAGCTAAATGGGGTAAGCAAATGTATAGAACTGTTTGAATAGTAATAAGCCATGAAGCTAGTATCTCATATCAACACATAAGAGTTATTTAGAATCTTAGTTTACATAACCTTAGTGAATTCCTTAAAATATGATAGCATGACATAGGATTGATGATTACACAAGGGGATTCAGGTAGGTAGAGATGAAGTGAACATTCCAGGCAAACATCACATGTTAAAACATGACAAAATATATTTGAATTTGGTACTGGCCACAGAAAAGTTTTTTTTATTGTTGTTTTGTTCTGTTGCCAGTTTTCTAGTGAAATCATTGATTATTCATTTCAGTTCAGATAATAAATAACATTTTATGTAAATAGTACATTACATTATGCTCTAATTCCAGAACTCAATTGATTGTTATACAAAGATTAAGCTATTTAAGAAAATAATCAAAATTTTATTCCGTTTAAGCTTCAAATAGAAATATGAGCAAGGAAGTAAATCATTTGCTACTGTCAGCACTCCACAAAGAACAGAATTATTTTTCAAAGTTGTATATCTCTTTTCTAGAGATTATATCATAGACACAGGAAACTCATACTTCCTCAAGACTCTTACAACTACCAGGACCTTTGGAGATGAAAATATTTACAGCATTGCTTGTAACACTTTCATGTGTCAGAATAACACTGTAGGTAAATGAAAGGCCTAGAAATGCTTAGGTCCTTGCTACAAATGTGGCTATCATATGAATGTGACAAGGTAACTCAGTAAGTTTAAAGGATTGTTTATTTATTTATTGTGCCACAATTTCTAAAATTAGAAAATACTATGAACACTTACAAGTTTTTTAAGAGAAATAAAATAAAATCTGTGGCTTTGAGCAGATTGTGGTATAGAGACAAACACCACTCAACTATGTCTTCATAAATACCATAGAGAACTGGAAACCAGTGACTACGGAGAGTATTCGTATTGGGAAAAGATAAGAAAGAGCCAGAGAAGTGAGATAAATACAGAAAGACTCAATCTTATAGTTACAACTGAAACAAAATTGAAAAGAATCAAAGAAAAGCCAGAAGACTACTCCTCAGTCCCACCTTGAGCTACAAACAAGACATGTGTCCTAAGCATACGGAGAAAAAGTAAAAACACAGAAAACTATAGTTAGTCTGTGATGCAGATTTTTCTTTTTGTAGGTAATTTTTTTCTCCCACATACAATGTATTTTTATCTCAGTTTTTCATCCTCCAACTCTTCCCTTGATCCCCTGCTTGTACTGTGCCTCTCAATTCTTTTGAGACTGGAATGAAGGAACTACTCATCTGTGGAAAACAGAAAATATGGTTGTAAACTATCTCCAAAGCACTACACATTTCATGTTTTAGAAAAACGGAGATTTTGATAATTGCAACAATAGGAGTGAGTTGAAACTAAAACAGTGGGTCTTTGTATGCTCTTCTGAAGGAAATTGTACATTGTTCAAGGAAATAAAAAAAGGAACATGACAGAAAGAGGGGATACCAGATAGAAAGGTAAATGCATGACTGGTGCTTTTACCTCTCTTTAGAATACTGAGAGATTAATAACCATGGAAGGACACATAGACATGAAGTATGACAGAAAAAAGGTGGCAGCTGGGGGAAGGGTGGTATCCTATTCTTATAATTGGAAAATATCTCTAAAGAGTTGGTTATTCATGTGCAGGGAGGGGACAAAGCCAGAAGATGATGTAGTGGTACTTTTTAGGAGTTACTAGAGAATGGTACCCTTCTTTCTTTCAGCAGAGTGAACCCCCCAAAAAATAAGGGAGTTTGTGGTGTAGGAGGGTTCTTCTTTATTTCTTTGATTTCATTGGTTAAAAAAGAAGACTGCCTGGCCTGTAAGATAGGACACAACCCTTAAGTGGGCAAACTAGACGGAACGGAAGGCAGTGAGAAAGAAGGCACTGCCAGAGACACCATGGTTCTCAGGCCCGAGATGGATGTAGGTTAGAATCTTCCTCGGTAAGTCACCACCTCATGGTGACACACAGACTTCTAAATATGGGTTAGACTAAAATGTATAAGAGGTTAAAACTAATGGACCAGGAAGTATTTGAATGAATACAGTTTGTGTGTAATTATTCCGGGTATAAGTTAACCAGGGCCAAAAGCAGGCTGTGCGGGCATGCGACTGTGCTACCAGTGAGCCAGGCAGGACGGAACAAACGGGCCCGCATTCTTCTCAGGTGCTGGGAACACAACCGCCCCTTAATACAACAAGTTTGCATCTTGGAGATCTCTGCTTCCATTAATAACAGAAAAAATACTGACATATGTGACTTTCTACTTCATTTCATTTCTAGTTTTCCAAGTTTTCCCCCTTTGTTTAAATTGTCCTGCCTTTCTTCTTAATTAGTTTTAGTGACTAAAATATAGTATGCATATATGCATATATAATGTTATAGCATATATTATATATAAATATCTTATTGTATTCACATATGCTTATATGCATATATTCTATTGCATTTTCTGTACAATACCACATACCTCTGACTTATATTCTTGCTGCTTCTTGCTATTTTCATTTTCGTCTTTTTCCTTCTCTCTTAATTTTACTTCTTAATTATCCATATTAAATTCAAACATCTTTAAACTTACCTTTATTTTAAAAATTCTTTTGCATCCATTCTAAGACAATCTTAATTTCTTTTATAGAATTGTTTATGTAATTGATGTACACAAGTTTTTTCTTATACTTAAAAACCTATTTTATCAAATTCCCATTCTAGTTCTTGTTTATTTGTTTTGACTACTGCCCCTTCTACATGATACTGCAGACCATAGTCCAGCAATAACTACATAGAACAAACACACATGTAATGAAGTAAGTGGGATCTGGTGGAGACATTCAACGCCACTGAGATGAATGAGTATAGAAAGGCCCTTGCTGATGAGGTTATTTAGAGATAGAAAAATACCAACTCAGCTATAATAACAAGCACTTTAGAATAGTATTATGTCTCTGAATATTACCACTGAAAACCACGAAAGTACAGAATAATTTACTTCTAGGTTTGATTGACAATCACAACTTCTGTACTAATGAAAAACTATATTTACAAAGTTGTTAGATAAGACATTTTCAAGACAAAGGCAAGCTAAAGCAGTTTAAGACAACTCAGCAGACATTTCAAAGGATATTCAAAAAATCTTTTTAAATATTTAACTTATATTTTGATAAAGGAAACTCAGCATAGAATATATTGTGTTGATCACTTTAAAACCCCAATAACCAACATCTGTTTTGACTTAAAGGCAATGCTATGTGATTGAAAATTGATTGAGTGACTGAGAACTAGATATCTCAGAGACCTAGGGTTAAACCAAATATGTCTTACCAGTGTTAAAAAAAAAGGAAAAATAAAAGAAAGTTGTAGTGCAAATTCTCATTGGTCTTAACAATTAAAAACCCAGAGTCAGTAGGGGGTGAAAGCTGAAAGATCTGAGGAGCAAAAGCAAAGCAATCAGTCGCTAGTTTTTACCTCTACAAACTCCTCAGACCAAATGGGGTATCCTGTATTCAGTCCTCAGACTGAAAGCCACGTCTATCAAACTTCAGATTGAAAACTGTGCACTGTCTCCTTCTGCCTTATATTCCTCTCTCTGCCCAGTCATATAACTTCCTGTCTCCACCTCCCTAGTGCTGGCATTAAAGGTGTGAGCCACTACCAATTGACTCTGTTTTCCTTTTAGACTGGATCAAGCTCATGTAGCACAGGATGGATTGAACTCAGAGAGATCCCTCTGCCTCTGTCTCCTGAGTTCTGGGATTAAAGGTGTGTGCTACTACTGCCTAGTGTGACTAGCTCTGCACTCTGATCTTCATGCAGGCTTTATTTTTTTAAAGCACAAACAAAATATCACCGCAAAAGGTAATGATGGAATGGCATCCCTTGCCAAAGCACTATACTCATATTTCAGTGTCTTGATCAATCATCGTCAGAGAAGATTCTTTGGTTATCTTCCATCTGATAATAAATACAGATACCCACAACTAGATAATAAGTAGATAATGTGAGACCCTGGAACACTCCACCTTAAATTGGATGTCTCCATCAAATACCTCATCTTAGAGCTCAGGGGAACTCCCAAGAAGAGAATGCAGAATGAATGTGAGAGACAGAGGGAATAGAGAATACCAGGCAAACAAGACCCTCTAAATAAGATGAGCAGAGGTCATACAAACTCACAGAGTCTGAAGCAATAAGCATCCTACATGGGTTTGAACTAGAAGTTACAGTTTAGTGATTTTATGGAATTCCTGAATGCATGAATGATTCGTAGTCTGTTTCTTATGCTTTCTCTTTGGGCTCTTTTCCTTCTTCTGGTTTGCCTTGTCCAACTTTGATGTGATAGTTTCTATTTTTTTCTGTTTAAATTTTATTTCATTATGTTTTGCTGTCATCTCTTAGAAACATGCTCTTTTATTATGAGAGACAGAAAGGGATTCAGGGGGAAGAGAAGTAGATTAGAATAGGAGGAGTAGAGGTAAGGGAAACTCTAATCAGGATATATAATTATTTTTGTATGAAAAAAATAATCTCTTTTCAGTAAAAGGAAAAATACTGGAAGCATAACATGCATGAGGCAATAAAATAAATATTTTAAAATAATAAGAAACAAAGAAAAATTTGAAAATTTTTATTTACAACTCATGTTATGTATTAAGTTTTAAAATATGTCTTCAAACTGCAAATATAATACTCTAAATTTGACAGAAGTAGCCTAAAGGAAATCTTTAACATTATGAGGAGGCATTTTCAGTTGTAAGGTTCTGCTAAAGAGCATGGTTTTGAGAAAAAGATCACAGAGAAAGAAAAAAGGTTAAAATAAATGCCTAATATCTAATACTTTAAAAATAAAACAAAATAACAAAACTCCTTAATGGCTGCAGAAAGGAACCAAATAATAAGCAAGAATGCAACTATAAACAAAAGGTCTATAAAATCATAGGAACTAGCAAAGCTCTTGCAATATTTTTATGTAAATGATCTCAACTCACCAAGTAAAATAAGTAGACAATTTCACTTGATTTTAAGGAAAAACCTATCTTTCCTCACCACGGAAGACAGTTAACCAGCAAAGACAGACAGAGTCACAGAAGAAAAGTCAATCTCTCAAGGGAATGGAAGCTGAAAATCATGAAGCACTGATATGGGAATTCAGAAATTAAGCCCCAACCAAATCAGAACTTAATCAGAAGACATGAAAAATTCTATCTCACAATAATAAAAATAATAATTAAAGAAAATATAATTGCTGTAAGTATATTTGCACTCAATTTTATTAAAAATGTATTAATTGACATAAAATGTCAGATAGGATTATAGGCAATAGTAGTAGGTTATTTCACCATTCCATTCTAACAATATATTTTTCTAAACTAAATATTGATAAAATTTAGAGTTAATCCACACAATATATTAAATAGCTTAAACTGTGTTTTAAAGATTAACAGTTATTATATAATATACATTGTTATGAGAGCCCATAAAGATACTCTATAGATATAACTATTGCTTTTTTTCTTTTCAGTAAAGTATGTTTTAAAACGTCATAGCAGAATAGGCAAATAAAAAAGAAAAATTATAAATAACTATAATAAGACATTTGTAAGAGTAAATCTAATACTGAAAATCATTGAGGAGCACATTGAAAGCATTATCAAATCTTGAAGAAACTGATTAATTTCTAGCCATATGAGACCTGCTAATTAGAAATCAATATAATTTAAACAATGTTATATTCACATGTACAAATTAATAATATAAACAGTTTAAACAAATGCATAATAACCAATAAGTGTCACACAATAATTGAACCTAAAACAAGAGAAAATTCTTGGGCCATATAGCCCATTGCATTTTGAAAGCCCAAGAGATAGTGAAGAGATGGACTTCAGCATGCAGAAAAAAAAAATCATTCCTTTAGTTGGCTACATTTTATTTTTTATAAAATACCGAAAAAATCAACTTACAAAAGAAAAATGTTTATTTGTGCTTACAGTTCAAAATTAGAGTCCATCATGTTAGAGCCTTCATGATAACAGTAGCTGAAGGCAGCAGGTCAAATTGCATCTACATTCAGGAGGAAGAGGGGTGGATGTTAGTGCTCAGCCCTATTCTTCAATCAGGCATGGTGCCATCCATAGTTGGCCTACCTCCTCCATTGATCCAATTTAAATCACACTTCGTATATGTGTCTTGAGATTTGTATCCTAAGTAATTCTAGATCCTTCACCATACCCACTATACATTTAACTGTGGATTAACAGTAACAACAAAAAAATTCCAAATAATAAATTGAAAAATAATTGGGTATATCTCAAATGATATGTAAATGGACAAATATATTCTTTTAAATATTCAAACTCTACATGTGATCCACAAGAAAATTCAAATTAAAAATGTTTGAAGTTCTATCTCATCAATTTAGAATGCTGTCAAGGATTCAAAACATAGCATAAAAGATTGCTCACTGGTTAATAGCACACACTGTTTCTTGTTGAGGACAGTTTCATTTCTCAGCACCCACACAGTGTTTGAGCAATCTCATAATCATGGCAATGGTATGCATACAATAATTCAGACAAATTACCTGTACACATAAAATTTTAAAAAGTAAATGAAAAGAAAAAATAATAAAAATGTTAAAAATTTGAGGAAATAACTACCTTTATAAGGTGTTAATGAAAGTAAAAACTTGTACAATTCAGTATGGAAAACAAAACTATTCAAAATAGAATGATGATATGAGCATGATATATCACTGAGGGGTTATATCCAGAAATTGGTAAACCTCAAAGATACTTATACATCCACCTTTAATGCTGCACTATTCATGATATTCATGATATCTAGAACAGCATTCATTTCCAAGAGAGGATAAGAAGACTGAGAAAATGTGGCATTTATACACAGAAAAATGAAACTTTCACTTTCAGGAAGATGAGTAGAACTGCAGGCCATGTTAAATAAAAACTACCATAATCAAAGAGAGAAGTATTGCATGTTTCAACTATGCTATAGATTGATATACACATGTAGCATGTCTCATTATGTAGTATATGACACGACATGAAATTGGGGTAATGACTACTTGAATGGAGGAAAGAATGCAACTGTAGTGACTATGACTTCATGAGGAAGGATAAAGAGGGGGACATAATATGAGAGAAAATGCTATACTCACATGCATATATGCACAAAGGTTTCATAAAGAAACCTTTATATGCTAACTGAGACTAATTACACATGAAAAGAAATTTCATTAAACAGTTATGAACAACTGTATTAAATAATTAGAAAAAGAAAGTGTGGTAGAGTACTGTGCAATATGAATAAAATCATATGGTTCAATAGATTTGAATTTCTTATTATGTGTCATGCTTTATTTTACAAATGCCTGCTTAAGAATTCATTTAAAACTGAAAGCAATCTATGTCATTGTCTGTATTATTGTTTATATATCACAAAATTTAGTCAGAGACAGGTTAAGTAAAATATCCAAGGTTCACACCACTAGGGAGTCTCTCTCACACACACAAATAAAACCTATAGATTTATTTTTATTTAGTAAGCATGTTTCTGGAAACAGATTATTCTTCATGGATATTAGGTCTATTCTCCTAGGTATGAGTGAGATTGAGCCATGGAGGCTGTTTTAAAATCAAGCCAATTCCACTTTATTCATAGCTCATTAGCTTTGTAAATGATGGCTGTGTATACAGTTTATCAGGGGAGCAGGTGAGAAACATTTGATTGTGCCAGCTCTTGAAGAATAATTTATTTCATCCCTGATCTAAAACATAACAAAAATTCAAAATGCTTCTGTAGTCACAACTACATCATTTCTTTCTTCAAATTTATTCATTTTCATAGATTACAAAACCTCTGTGCATCTATTCTAATCAATGCTCTGCATGAATTCGATATTTATATAAAATTAAACATGATGTCTAAAATGTGTCTAAATATATGTGAGTATATGTGTTTATGTACATGTTATTGTGTATGGATATGTATAATGTCAATATACACATCCTATATTTCCTTGCATAATGTATGGATTTGTAAGATTTATTAAACTTTGAGAAGAATGAGTGGTTTTTCATATAATCCATGAAATTAACATATTACAGCAATGGTTACATTATTGATACATTAGCAGAAATGTATACTTTATTCAGATAAACTTAGACTCATACATTTTATATTTCCAAACATCTTTTTAATTTCAGGGTTTTTTTTGTCAAGATTTGATTCTTTTGTCAATGTTGCCTTATTTCAGCGTATTTGTGGATATGTATATTCTACATTTTCTAGAAGTATAGAAAGGTCTGCTCTGATGGATTTTTAAAATATATTTTTCTGGTGGCATTTATGTTTAAATTTTTCTAGCTCTTAAATGTAAGATATTGCTCTTCCCAAATCATCAAAACCACTTTCCAGAGCATGACTGATCATGTTTTGTGAGCCCTAGTTGTCTGGAATAGGTGGTAATATTGTAAGGTGCCAAATCTGGAAATTCCTCTTCCTTTCTTTTTTCCATACTCTGCTATAAAGAAATGACAATATGAAAGCATCACTTATAGAGTTATGATGTATTTTCATGGAAAAATTCACTATGTATATACAAAGAGCAGGGTAAATTCAGGAAGGAAACATGAATAAAGATATATAGATATATAGATAGAGTAGGCAGAGTCACAAAGAAACCATGTATCCACGAAAGGAAAAATATTATGTTTTTAAATCAGCTGCACAAATGCAATATTATAAAAGAGGAGAAAAATATTTACATAATGTAACAAAATCAACCTTACATTTCTATCAGTAGACCAAGATCCAGAACAATGCAAATCATGTAACTCTGGAACATATCCTCATTATTTATTTTTTATAGAAATTGACTGTGACCATTAAACACTTATTTTTTCTACTTTTTAAATGAAAATGATCATTTTTTTTTCATTTTACACACTAATCCAAGATCACACTCCATTCCCTTCTTCCATTCACTCCACCTTACCCCCAACACCACCCCCATCCATTCCTAAGAGATTGTAAGGAACAAGCTTTGAAGAAGGATCAAGGCCCTCCTTACTATATCTAGGCTAAGCAAGGCATTCATCCAAAAAGAATGGGTTCCAAAAACCCAGTACAATCATTAGGGATAAATCCTGGTGACACTGTCAGTGGCCCCACGGACTGCTCCAGCCATAAAATTGTGGCCCACATTCAAAGAGTCTAGTTTGGTCCTCTGATGGTACATTCTGTGGCTAGCCAGAGTTGGTGAGCTCCCAATAGCTCAAGTAAACTGTTTGAGGGGGTGTTCCCATCGTGGTTGACCTATATGCTCATATTCTCACTTCTCCCTCTCTTCGACAGGACTTTGGGAGCTCAACACACTTCTCCACTTTGAGTCTCTCCATCTGTTTCATCAGTTGCTGGATGAAGTTTCTATGTTGAAATTTAAGATAGTTCTTAATCTGACTACAGGGCAAGGCCAGATTGGGCACCTTCTCCATGCTTGCTTAGGGTCTTAGCTGGTGTCATCCTAGTGTGTTCCTGGGAATTTCTCTAGTGCCAGATTTCTTTCTAGACCCATAATGGCTCCCTCAAGATAACTCTTTCTTTGCTGTCTCTGTCCTTACCCATCTAGATGGTCCATTTCCTCAAGTTCCCCTCCCCACTACCTTTCTCCCCTCCTCTTTCCTTTTGTTCTCCATACTCCTTCCACTCCCATGTTCTTAATTTTCCCAGGATATCTTGTCTATTTCCCCTTCCTGGGGTATCTATATATGTTTCTCTAAGATTCACCTTGTTACTTAGCTTTTTAGGGTCATAGACTGTAGGCTTATTATCCTTTGCTTTATATCTATTACCCACTTATGAGTGAGCACATACCATGTTCATCTTTCTAGCTCTAGATCACCTCACTCAAGATATTTTTTTCTAGTTCCATCAATTTGCATGCAAATTTCAAGATGTCATTTTTTTAACTGCTGCATAGCACTCCATTATATAAATGTACCACATTTTCCTTTTTCATATTTTGTTTGGGGGGAATCTAGGTTTTTTCTAGGTTCAGGCTATAACAAAAAAAGTCTGTTTGATCATAGTTGAACAAAGTCCTTGTAGTATTATTGAGTATCCTTTGGATATATGGCCAAGAATGGTATTTATTGCTGGGTACTGAGACAGGATGATTCCCAGTTTTCTGAGAAACCACTATATTTTTTTCCAGAATAGTTGTACAAGTTTGCATTCCCACCAGCCAAAGGAGGAGTGTTCCCCTTATACCACATCCTCTCCAGCATATGCTATCATTGATGTTTCTAATCTAAGGCATTCTGACTAAGTTGGTATCTCAGAGTCATTTTGATTTGTATTTCTCTGATTGATAATGATGTTAATATTTCCTTAATTGTCTTTCATCCATTTGAGATTCCTCTGTTGGGAATTCTCTGTTTAGATCTGTACCCCATTTTTAATTGTATTATTTGG
>JAQHUG010000313.1:1249612-1262954 GCA_028555095.1 Dicrostonyx torquatus
TGTGAATGCTAAAAAAATTAATGTACTATTTTAAAGCCTAATTTCTCATTTTGTGCTTTTTGTTTATGTCATTTTGATCCTATTTTTTCTACTAACATCTTTTTTTTTTTTTTAGAAAAACTGGATAATATATGTCATTTTTTCTCCTAAAGACAACTATGGAAAACAGGTTTTACAATAATTTAAACTATAATCATTTACACTTTATAAGCTATGAAAATTGTGTTCACTTTAATAAGCAATTATTTTGTTTCAAAGTAAGGGAAAACATCAAATCCTAATGTACTATATTTGAAACAAGAAACTAAAATAATGATTTATGCCAATTAAATCATACTTAAAATTGCTCTGACATAAGTGTATAATTTTATGTCTGTGTTTTACTTTTGAACTAACATATATCTTTTTCTCTGAATTTCTTTGAATTTACTTTCTTTCTAACTGAAGATGTCCTTCTACTTGTCATCAGTTAGATATTTAACATGTAACTATTTGAATATTTTTTCCTTTGGGTTGCTGGTTTAAACTAGTCAATGTGGGTTATTTATATTTGATTTAATGTTTTTAACTTTAAAGAATACAGTATAGTTTCATGAAAGATTTGATTATACCCCGGATTGGGTCCAATTACAAGAATTAAGTTGTCATATTATAATACTATTGACTTGTTAATTTAAGTAACTCATACTTACTTTCTCATATTCTAAAAGCCAGAGTTTTACATTTTCGTGCTAAAATGTTTAGTGAGTCCTGCCTTCTTGCCCTACAAATAATCACATTTCTGTTGCATCTGCCTGACACAGAGTCAAGAGTGAATATCTTTTGATGTATCTTCTAGTGATGCTGATCTTAGATGAAGGCCCTGTTTTATGGCCACGTCTAAACAATTGTATCACCACAGTCTTCCTGCACATACATTAACATCACAAGCTTGGGCTATGTATGCAGGAGTTGTTTTAGTTAAAATTAAAGCAACATATCTGACAGCTTAGAAGAGTCAAGCAGTTAGTCAGTTATAGTGTATATTTAGTTACCCGCAGCAGTAGAATGTGAAAAATAAATTGAGGGATAGAGTCAGAGAAACTGAGTCTGTTCTATCTCTTCCTCTTGCTTCATGAAAATCTACAGCGCTGCAGAGCATCCACTTTTTCCTGGAACCCAAAGTCATATCAACATCATGAGGTCAGAATATTAGGAGAACTAAGGATTCGGAAACTGGATGAGAATACTTACCCAAGTAAGAGTCTGAACTGACCTTCAGATGCTCTATCCCTCAGATATTAAACATGTTGTTATATTTTATTTGCCATACGTTAAGTAAGCTATCTCTTCCTGAAATGATATTTGGACAAAACATTTTAAAATAAAGCAGGACTCTGACTTGGAGATTCTTTTCCATTTTACAATTGGGTCAACGTAAGGAAACAACTGCAAAAGACTGCTTTAAGTACCGTTTGTAACAGCAAAGAAGAACAAACAATGTGGGCTTGGGGTCTGCAATCCAAACTGACATTTGTACCACATTATCAGACTTACTTATTACTTACATATTACTTACCAATAAGGGTACAATTACCACAAACTAATATTTCTTTATCCTAATATAAGAGACTAAAAAAATATCTCTGTAGGACAGAATGTGAAATGTATACTCTCACTGTGCAACTGAAATGGACATCTTGGCTATTCGGGGAGGTGTATTTTTATAAGTAATTCCCCTTCTTCAGTACAGATGCAGCCTTTAAGGAAAAAAAAATATTAGAAAACTCTCACAGGCAGTGTATTTCTCACCATTTCTTGAAATGCCTTCAAATTTATACTTCAGATTATTGGATAAAGTATTTATATTCCTAAATAAGCCCAAAGTATGTGCAAGCTCATTCATAATGGTATGTGTCTCAAAAACAGTGGATATAATCTGCCACCATTAGAGGAAAATATCTTTATGTCTGGTGTAGGACGGTCCTTCTGTATTTCTGTGCTTTCATTGGTTAAATAAAGAGACTGCCTGGCCTATAGAATAGGGCAGCTCTTAGGTGGGCAGAATAGAGAGAACAGAAAGCAATGAGAAAGAACTACCCGAGTTGGACGTAGGTTAGACTCATGCCGGTAAGCCATGACTCCTGGTGATACACAGATTTCTAGACATGGATTAAAACAGGATGTAAGAGTTAGCTATCAGGAGGTTAAAGATAATGGGCAAGGCAGTATTTAAATGAATACAGTTTGTGTGTAATTATTTTGGGTATAAGTTAGCCAGAACCAAAAGCAGGTTCACAGCCGGATTCGGGCGGGACAGAACAAAGGGCCCGTGCTCCTCTCAAGTGTTGGGAACACAGCCTGCTCCTCCTCATTACTACATATGTCTTTAAATTTAATCATCGAAGTCCCCTCTCTTGTGAATTCCATGGAATTCCTAATCATGCATGTTAATGTACTGGCTCTTGGCTTTGGAATTTCTGATATTTATTAACCCATATGGATAGTTGTGACTTGTCATCTTAGAAACTAATCTGGTAACAATATTCATGAAGTGGAAGTTCTAAGTAACATACACATGTATTCATTCTTAAGAATTAAATCACTTGGTCTAGAAATAATATTTTTCTTTTATTAATTATTTTTACAATTCAAAAATTTACTAATGTAGTGAAGAGATGAAACAATTAACCTTAACCCAAAGGTGGGAATAGAATAAGAAAAACATTCTTCTGAGAATTTTATGAATTAATTCCAGTGAGGAAGTATAAGGAATGTATTTTTGGCCAGAAACTAATTATGACATATACTATTTTATATTTATTTGTTCCAAACTTCTTTTCTAGGAGAACAATTAATAATAAGGAGTTATGGATGCCACCTCCAAAATGATGCCTCATTAGTGTTGTCAGATGCTATGAAAAACATTTGTTTGTATTACATTTATTAAAGATTATTATGAACTTCAAATTGTCAATGTGTCCTTTATGTCTTCCCGCAAACACTGTAAATCGTGAGAAATAGAGTTTCAGAATACCCATCTTTTTTTGTTGGAACAAGTACTCACTTGAATGACATGTCGTTGTGTTGGATTAGAAACACAGCTACTCCAACTTCAGTATGATCATGATTATTGCTCTTTGCTGCATCTGGAAGAATATTCATTCCTGCTTGTTTGTAACACTCAAAATTCTATGCTTTTCAAGAATGAATTAAAATTTCATTTCATCAATCTAATGTTGTATTTCTTCATAAACCTAAAGTTGATCTCCACTCAAATCTGTACAACACTTGGTGCTATTAATGAAATGGGTCTCATTATCTCATTTTAATGAACAAAAGGAAGAATTATTGAGAAGAGAGTATCATACTATGTATGAAACAAGGCTGTAACATTAAGAAGAAGCACACCTCGCTAAATACTGAACATAACCAGGAAATAAGCTACTAGAGGTGATAGAATAATAGGCAGTGTGTATACAGTTCCCCAGAAGAACCATGGGCAAGTGGAGGTTGTAGCTAAATAGACAATAGAGTTGTCAATAAAATAGTCAGCTATAATACGGTTGAGGAATGGTAGAGGATAAAGAACATGACCCAAGAAAAAAACATGATCAGAGGGAGAAGAAGGCTGAGTCAACTTTAACCAATTTAGCAAAACAATATGATAGGGTGCCTTAATAATCAGTAAAAATTTTATGTTGAAAAAAAAAGAACTTATAGTAAGCTAACATTTTAGATGGACTGTGGAAGTCCCAAAGTTTAGACTTACTGGAGAATTCTGTTTAGAGGAACCAGAATGGAGTTTCTTAAAGAATCAGGTAGTAGTGACACAAGCCTTTTTAATTTTCACACTCTGGAGGCAGAGAGAGGTGGATCTTTGTGAATCTGACGCCCATCAGATCTACAGAGTGAGGTCAAGGAAAAGCGCCAATGCTACAGAGAAGCCCTGTGTCCAAAAACAACAACAAAAAGAATAGAAAGAAGAAAAAATATTAAAGAGAGAAATTTTGTTGACTAGTTCTTTCCTTAAAGCATCATGTGATGTGGGATTCTGAATAGGTTTTATTGTCATTGGAAAAAAAAAAGAAGCTGTTTTTAGCCAACAGCTTAACAGGATACAATCAGGCTGGGAAGAGATATATAGAGAGAGGAGACGGAGCCACCAGAGGAGAAAGACGCCTATGTGCTAGTACCAGTAAACCATGAGCCTAATGGTAAAATATAAAATAATACAAACTGGTTAAGTCATAAGTGTTATCTAGAGTTACACTTAAGCTTTTGATCAAACAGTATTGCAATTAACATAGTTTCTGTATGACTATTTGGGGTTTGGGCAGCTAGGAAATGAACAAGCACACTCTGTCTACAATCATGGATATAGTGATTTAGTACAGTATCAGAGATCCTGCTTGACTGCCATGCTTTAGACCCTGGGTCTGACCTTCAGCACCTCACTGTAATGGTATCATGGACTAAACAGCAACTGTGAATATGTATATTGTAGCCAAAATTGTCTCAAATATTTCAATATACTATTATTATTATATCATACCTCAAAAATGGTACTTCTCAGTTAATGTTTTCATGGTATAAATGAAGTTAAAAGTCAAAAACATACTAGAGATATGATTCAGAAATTAAGAGCACTTTATGGTTTGGTTCCCATAACCCATAGGGTAACTCAAAATATCTGCAAGATCGCTTCTGGGGAATCTGATGCTCTCTTCTGATCTTGCATGCAAGAAATGTGAGTGATACACTTAAAGGCATACAAGCAAACCTTCAAAAAGGAAAACAAATGAATCTATCTTTAAAAAAACACTGTAATAACTCTTAATTCCTTTTCAAAGTTAAAACAAATAGAACATTAGTGTTATAGAGTGCTAATACAACATTGGTTTACAATTCATTTTGTTTTACATTAACTTTTAAATTTCTAAGTTAAAAATCATTCAAAACCGACAATTCCTGAAAAGTTGTTAATTCATGAATAATTAGCTTTACCCATAAATACAATTCAATACATGTTTTGCAAATAGATATGTTATTATAGAGATTCAGTGACAGTTTTAAACATGGCTCTAAATTAGTGTGTTTTTTCTTTTTTATATAATTGATGGTATATCTGGTAAAAGCAATACTAGTTAGATAATTGGGAGGTAATTATACCAATTTCTGTCAGTCATTATGCAAAAAAGTAATAGAAAAACAATAGCTTTGCTGTAGAAATGTCCAGTTTGTATGCTTAAGTTTGATGAAGGGTTAATGAGAGTACTCTGTGCTATTGTTTCAGTCACTCCCAATGAGCAATGCTAAGAATCCATCTATAACTGTAATTGAGGTTGTGGCTACAGTATATGACAGCAGCTATGAATTGACCTGTCCAATTTTCTGTGGCTCATTAAGACATGTAGTACTGGAGAATTGGGAAGACAGTTTGCAACAAATTATAGCAGGAGATATGTTCAGCCAGGTAGAATTCTACAGATAAGGCCTGGGTCCAGGTTATGTATCACATGGAAATTCTTTTTAATGCAGTTTATACAGCACAACCTTATTTTACATGTATTGTTAGACTCAATAGAGTCTCTGCAATAATAGCTCATTAGAGTCTCTATATAGAGAACAATAGAACCCATATTTACTATGTGGTTTTTTTTTCCTATGGAAACCTATGGGTATGCCATTATCAATAGGTTGTGGGAAAAATAAGTTTGAGATTGATATCAGGCCAGACTGTGCACCTATTTTTATCTCCAGACAGAAGGAATATGGGTCTATATTGCTATCTTCCCCTCATTGCCTGCTACCTGCAATAATGCAACCGCTGTATGACTAGTAGCAGTCCAGGCCAGCTGAAAAGATGACAAATTCCAAGTATTATGAGACTATCTGGTATCAAAAATTATTCTTAATTACTTCTGTCTTGAAAAGTTTCATGCCACTCTTTTATTCTAATCTTAATATCATCTAAAGTAGAATTTACTTATTTAGTTTCACTTTGCTTCATTTTCCTTAGGATTATAATACTTTTAAGTTTATCATCACATTTCTTTTCATACATGCACACAGCACATATAAACAGTATACATTTTATCTTGACAAACACCTACGCTCTTTTGGAATTCCAGAAATTCAGAATTACAGTGAGATAGAGTAAGAGTCTCCTTTGTGTTGTGGATGTTCTTCCTCACCATTTTTTGATGAATCACACATAATGAAAGGAACTACTTGCAGTGAAGCTTCTCTTTTGTTCACATTTTGCTGAGTGTGAAATAGAATTTCTATATACTTCAATTTTATTGAAACTTACCTCGTATCTCACAATGACCTCAAATTTACTATCCTTCCTTTCCTCTCCATCTCTTTTACTCCTGATATATGGGCCTCTTATTTAAACCCACTGAATCTATGAGTGTAGAATAACCTACTGGAATATGGGTAGTTTCTCAGAGACCACATAGTAGAAAATGAAACCTTAGTATAACTCCTCCAACAGTCATCAATAGCCAATAGTGATTCAACTAGGATTAGAACTTCATAAACTTTTTCTAGTCTATGCTGAGTCATGGAAGGTTTATTGCATATCACCCTGTAGTAATACTGGCTCCAAGTAAATCAAGGCCCTTAAGCCATGACTACAAAAGATAAGAAAGTAGAGAATAAACTTCCACTGATAAGCATAGCAAAAGAATTTCTGTCTAGGACTTTGGTAGTACAGGAATTAAGTCCAAGGATTAAAAAATGAGATTCCATAGAATTAAAGAGATTCTGGATAGTAAAGCAAATCACCATCCTTTTGAAGCAGCTGACCAACACACAAAAAAATTTCTTAGCAAGATTTGCATCTGTCACAAGATTCGTGCATAAACTGTACAAGGAGTAAATATTTGAACAGTAACAATAACAAACTATGCAAGCTGGTCCATGGGACTAAGTAGATCTCAAAGGAACAAACAAAATTGATAAAATGATATTTTTAAAATGTTCACTATCGTAGTCGTCAGGCAATTAAAACTAAAGCTACTTCGGTATTTCATTTATTCTGGTCAGAATGGTTATGTTTGGGGGAATAAGACATATTAAATGATGGTATGCATGCAATTAAAGGGGAATGAGATCGTAAACAGGTACAGAATCCAGGGGGATCAATGTGGAAGTTCTTCACATAGAGATAAGTAGAGCTACTATATGGCCAAGGTATTCTCTTGGGCATATTCTCCATTCTATCGTAATAGAGCTGTTCATCTATCATCCCTGCTCTGTTTTTAATGTCCAGGTAATGTAAGAAGTATAGAGCTGTATCAATGAGAAGTATAGAGCTGTATCAATGAGTTCAGATGCATGACAAAATATTATTCAGCTGTAAGTAAAATGACATTGTTAAATTCAGAGGTAAATGGATGGAGTTTGAAACAGTCATTCTGAATTAGGTAACTCAGATTCAAATAGACAAATAACAGTTTGATACACAGTAGCATTAGCCCAGAATCTTTGGTGTTTAAATTGGAGCATCCACAGAAGGCAAGGAAATAGTAACAGCCATATTTGAGAGAAGTGGGGCTAAACCAGGGTGCTATGAAAGAGGATAGAGAAGTAATGGAATGGAAAGTGCTACGATAAGAGGGCAGGGTAAAGGTGGGTATATGAGGAGAAAAACTAACCCTAAGTACCTTTGAAACTGCCCTATGTAAACATACTATGATAGTTGCATTAAAAAGTGTTTAATGATGTTACTCCATAAAGGAGGGATAATGTCTCTCTCAATTGCCACAGGATATCAGATGAAAAGCACAGTGTCAGGAATGGGCTACCACTTTATTTGTTGTTATTCAGAAGGGCTCCACAGAGAAATGTAAACAACACAGGCTATTGCTGTTGCTATTGGTTACCTTCTAGAAATTGATTCAAGTGCCAATTGCTGAATTCATCACACACTTGAGTCACAGAACATGAAAAATCCAGTCTGATATTCAACAAAAAACTACATCCTTACTGGCCAGCTTTCATAGTTTTGAAAGTTATATGCATGACACATGAAGAGAAATGATAGCAGTTTTAATCAGCAGTGAATATTGAAACCTACAGTAACAACTTCCCTTCCTAGCTGTGGGCCTCTAGTACAGTAGTTTATTGTATGAACATTATAAAAGTTTCCAACTCTTTTCTGACAGGGTTTTATTTTCCTTCCACAAAAAGGAACCCATGTCTAGTATTGGTAAGCAGGCTCAAACACACCCTAGCTAGGTCGTAAGACACAAGTCATAACCTGGTACTGTTAACCTTTAATACGGACATAATAATAACATGCTGTCTAAGTTCTTGTTGTCATAATCATAGAGTAGCTCATCTCTCAACCTTCACCATAAAAATCTTGCTTTTACAGTAAATTATAGGGTGATTAAGACTCACAATTGGTTAATGTTTAAGAAAAGCAAGAAACTGCCATACTCATATGTAAGTTAGACAACTATGTCACATTCATCCTTCAGATGAACTGCTCAGAGGCAGTTGTGAGAAAAAGATCAGAAAGATTGTAAGGGCTAAAGTCACTAGACATCGTCACCAAGACAGTATTTTCCAGACCCAACAGCACTATTGCACACATGAACACACACTAGCAGGGTCTTCATGAATAATGCCTCCACAAGATCAACCAGCCCAAATCCCACAAAACACATGGAGGAATATGGATTATCAATCATTCTGGGCAGCTTAATTGTCAATTAATGGTTTCTTCAGGGTGAGAAAGCCTTCAACCAGGGTTTCAGACTTAGGGAAGCTGCCTACGTTCCAGTAGATGGTCCTATATGCTTTTACATACAGGCATGATACCTACAATAAATTGTCTCTGTGTGTTTTTTTTTTTTTAAGCACGTGAAATTTTTTTAAAAAAAAGTTGGGGAGCAAGTAGAGGAAGAGTAAGGTGGGATGAAATTGAAGGCATTGATCAATATATGAAATTTTCAAAATTGAAAAGATATGACCTTAAATTCCTTTTGTAAATAGAAGTACATTGAAAAATAAATTCTTTCAGTGTTAAGTTTCCTGCCTAGACAAGGACATTGTAAGCACAAAGGGTAAATCTGAAGCCCACTGGAGAAGAGGAAAAGAATTAAATGCTCTGGGTAGATGAAAACAGATTTTCTATGTTGAATGGACATTTTTGGCTTCAGATAAAAAAGGGTGCATTCATTTATCAGTATTTACTTAAATTTTAATTATATTCTATTTATTTATTATCATGCACAGCAGCATACAAAGTATTTTTTATTTCTTAATTTAAGAAGTATTTTAACTACCACAGTGGGATTAAAAATGGCTTTGAACAAGACGCCTTTTAACAAGCCATTGAAGATGAAACTAAAACTTTAAGACACCTCTGTCTAGTGTCTTAAGAGGAAAATAACTTTCTGTAGCCTTGGATGCAGTTTTAGTCTATACATTACTCTAAAAGGAAAAGTGAAAGGAGCAGCATTGTCAAAGTAAGTTCAGTAGGAACTCCTTATCCAGCTGACAGAAACGACTGTGCCTGGCAATCACTGTTTGCAGCAAGCTGATGAGTGTGTGTCAGCACAGCTTTGAGAAGGAGCAATGAACATGTCCAAATTTGGTGTAAGTGTTCCTGCGGATGGTAATGCAACATCAATATTAAGCCTCCATGGTTTTCTTTCCTTGGCCTCTACAGTAAACAACTTGACAAGTGATGTGCTCAGCTGCATCTTTTGAACATGAGAAGTCATTGAGAAGACTAGAAATGGCATCCAACCAAGTCTTCCCACAAACGCCAATTTGGCATCTGTTCCTTTAAATGTGGCAGAACTATCAGTGAATAATGGAAACAGCCGTGATTTCTTGTACATGACATTTGTTTGGTCTTTATACATGGCTTGTATTTTTAAACTGCCTCAAGGTTAAAGTAAGTATTTAATTCCATAGCAATGTAAGGTGAATCGATTCGATGATACCTCATTGGTTATAGAAAAAGCAAGGTTTTTTGTTTTCTTCCTCCTGAAGCAGGGCATTTATCACCCTGAAGTGTCCATTGCATCCCATATTATTTGTCTCAACTATATTCTTTTATTATATGTTATTTGACAACTCCTGGTATTTTTTATTGTTTCTATGCATTATTCTTGCAGCTCCTCAGTTTCAATGGTTGGTTAACCATAACCTCATCTTATAGGTATGATTGAAAAGCTATTGAACTGAATTTCTTAGAAGTAAGATACAGTTATCTTATTTTAAAATTGGCCTCATATGATTTGTGTACCCATTAATGTTTAAAAGCTAACATCCTACAATTTCTCTAGCTATTGTGCAATTTTCAAGAATACTGTTAGCTAGGAGGTACTGTCAAGTGTTGTAATAATTTTCTTCCCTTTAAGTTGAGAACTGGTGGTCAAGAAACACTTCTTAAATATTCAATATTAGACCCTGTTTAAATCTCAAGTATAGTGATAGATAGAGCCATATAGAGAGCATTTGGAAATTTTTTTATATTTATTTTTGATAATTGCATACATGAATTCTATATTTATGTCATTTCCACCCTGTTTCTCCCCTTCAACTCCTCACATGGCCCTCACATTCATGACCTTTTCTTTTAAAAATATTATTAAATATTTATGAGTATATATGTGCATATATAGCCAGCTTAGTCTTTTGTTATTGCTTAGACATATATATGATATGGGATGAACGCTTCTCACTGGATGACCTATCAGGGGCCTCATCACTGGCAGAGACTGATTTTATCTCTACCCAAAGAGATCTATTCTTGCTGGTGCTGTGCATTGTTGTTGTTCTAAAGATGATATCTTGTGAGATGTGTTCATACCGGTAGCTTAATAACTCTTGTTGTCATTGTGCAGAATTTTTTAAAGTCACCATACTTTTGAAATTTCACTGAGTAACTTAGAGAGCTGAAGGATGTTTTGCTACTGCTCTGATTAGATGACCCTTGTGACTATTATCCATCTTATAGAATATATAGTACAAACATCCACAAGAAGGTTCATCTAGACAGAAATGTCAGTGAGACTGAGGGGGAAAAATTGACTTAGGTATCTAATTAAAACTGACACAATTTTAAGTAGGTATTTAAAACTCTATTTAGAACAGAAGTGAGTGTTCTTATATACTATGATTCTTTTTTTTTTTTTTGATTTTTTTTGAGACAGGGTTTCTCTGTGGCTTTGGAGCCCGTCCTGGAACTAGCTCTTGTAGACCAGGCTGGTCTCGAACTCACAGAGATCCGCCTGCCTCTGCCTCCCGAGTGCTGGGATTAAAGGTGTGTGCCATCACCGCCCGGTTTATACTATGATTCTTAATCCTTGTTGTTGTTGTTGTTGCTGCTACTTGTTTTGAAATTGTTAATACAATTTGATTGGATTATAAAGAAGTGATGTGGGATTCCCCTTGTATAATGTGAACACCATTGGTTAATAAAAAATCTGTTTCGGTCAGTCACTTAGCAGAGTAGATCTAGGTGGGGAAATCTAAACTGAATGCTGAGAGAAAGAAGGTGGGTCAGGAGAAGCCATGTAGTGCTTCCAGAGTTAGATGCAGGAGGGAACTTTACTTAGTAAACCACATCCATGTGGCAATACACAGATTAATGGAGATGGGTTAGTTAGGATGTAAGAGCAAGCTAGAAATATGCTTAAGCTATTGACCACACAGTATTGCAAATAATATGGTTTCTGTGTGATTATTACAGGTTTGAGCATGACAGAAACCTCCTACAACAAGTTGGCACTTTGACATGTGCTAGCTAAATCTACATAAAACCTGAGAGTGCTTGGAAAGGAATTCTACACACTAAAAATCAAACTTTAGCTGCATTTTTTTCAGATGGGGTGTGCATGCTGAAAACCTTTAGAGAGATCTTCCTGATTCCATGGTTTCAAAAAACAAAACTAAAGAAAAAACCCCATACAGTTTCTTAATGGTAGCACAAACTCTTCTGGCTCTTTTAGGAGGCAGAGAACTTGAATGGTGTTAATGGGCCTGCGTGCTTGTGTGCCCACTCAGGCTTGGGAGGAAATTAGCTGAGACCATGCCCATGGCTCAGCACTCACTGGCTGGTCAGGCAGTGGAATCAAGTCTACTGGGCATGCACAAGTAGGAGAGTATGGTGGATTCCTGCCACCACAAACAGAAATATTTCCAGGCCACAAAGTGCACTCCATGGCAGATACAGCTTTTACTCAGGTGAAAGGGGTTTATATGCTACACAGTTATTACCAGAGTTGAGGTGATGGGGATGGTTTTCACAAGGCAGTCTCAGAGACTGTAAACATGCTTCCCCCATGTGGAACTGGGTGGAGCCAACAGGCAGGGCCTTGTTGGCCCTAACCCCTAACCAAGTCCACTTAGAAAAAAATAGAAAGAAAGAAAGGAAAAAGAAAAAAGATGCCTTAGGTCAGTTTTGGTCAGAAAATAATTACAGATACACAATAAACACAGATTCAGATAAAACTTATCTCTAAATGGGTCACAATGTTGGATAAATATATGTAGGCTTAGGAGAGAGAAGAGAAAGAGTATAGAGAGTTATAAAAAGAAGTAAATCATTAAAAATCAAAGTCTTTAAAGAAACAGAGTACAGACAGTTATAGATTAAAAGTAATAAAGAAAATTAAGACACATAAAGATGGAATATATACAGAGAGTCTGGATTATGTACATTTTTGTGTTTTCTTTGAATACTTTGACTTTAGAGATACTTTTGATTCTGGGGATTGATAAGATAAACCGACACATATGTTTTTAAAGTTTCTTGACTTCAAATTCTGAGTCTAATGATATTTTACTTTGGAAAAGAGGTTCTTTTGTTTCCACAAATAAAGATAATCTGTGGATTCATTTCAAGCTAATGTTATTTGATAAACCAAGATCCCTTGAAAGGTTGCCATGAACACCCCCAAAAATTCTTCATGCAACAAAACACAGAAAGCACTTTGGAGATAACTATGCTCAAATTCCCTAAATTATTACTTATAAATGTTTGTTTAGATTAAAATGGGGATATGTTATAGAGATTTGCATTGGTATGAATCTTGGTTTATTGATACAAATTTAAGGTCAATTTTGTTATATATGTATTTCTGCTCTTGATTAAGGTATTGTGTTTGCATAGCTCATTTAAAAATTAATGTATAATTAAGAAATACCGGTTAATAGGCAGTCATATATAATAGTCAAGCTTGTAGTCATGTTAGGTTGTCTAGATATATAGAGATATATTTCAGTTAGATAGGTGGTCTTCAAATCTTTCAGAGACCTTCAGTATATGGTTTTTAAAATATTTTAATAACTTAGGACTTTTCATGACATGAGATACATCCGCTCCTAG
>JAQHUG010000313.1:1288255-1299451 GCA_028555095.1 Dicrostonyx torquatus
AAATCAAAAGATGCAAACAAAAAAATAAAAACTAAGTTTTGTCCAAATTTGAGCCAGGAGCTATAATGCATATGTCTGAAAGAAGGGGTATTAATGGGGAGCGAATTCAGCTAAAACAAATATTAAACTGAATAAGTACAAGCAAAATATGATTAAGTGGATTCTACAACTATTGTAATAGAGTTGTAAACTTATGTGTGCAGATACTCATTTCTAATGGGGATCTCAAAAAAGGTTTCAATTTAAAAACCATACTAGCTATTAGTAAAATAGTAGGAAGAAATGAAATTATATTCAGATACTAATTGTACCACATATATCTTTCTCACGTATTTGAATTCATAACTTCATACATTTTATATGCTGATAAATGATAATTGAATTAAATTAGGTTTCTAAAATTGAGTGCTAAAAGGAAAAACAGAAGATGAAATGTGAAAAAACCATATTAATTTACCAAGATCTTAGAATTGTTTATTTATTAATATTATTTTAATAAACATTCCTTTTTAATTCATATATGTTTTAAGCTTAAGGGGCTCAATGTAAATGTTGCTGACAGGGATAAACTTGTAACACATGGAATTATATTTGGATGAAGTGTAATGAAAATGAAATGAAAGAGAAAAAGCTGCTTTAACTCATAATGCATGATGATGATTTTAAAAGGTCTTTTCTGAGAGGCCATTATTAATATATCATTAGCAGATAACACACAGAATAACCAATTAAATATAAATTTTAAGCAATTAGAAAGCATTTTGTAGTACATTAAGGCACCAAATATGATGTGGGTTTAGGTATATCTTGTACTTTATTATTAATCTTTCAACACTATATGAGTCTCACTTTGTCATGTAAAATTGAGAATATTATCATATTTAAATAAAATATATATTATTTCACAAATATGTTAAGTAAGAAAACATCTTCCAATTTTTATTTATGTCTTGTATAAAGGGTAGCAAAACACCATAATAAATAATATCATAATATATAATTTGTTCATTAAAATATAAATGGAATAACAGTACTTATACTTCTGATAGTAACTATAATTTTGAAATATTAATAATATTAACACTTGATTTAATTGAAAACATATAGAGTACAACAATAATTCCCTAAGCATACCCTTACATGGATATTGCACATGTGATTAGACTATAGTCCACGATTTTTTTCATGATAGATTCAATTCACGGCAACTGATTACTTCCTGTATTAGTGTTTTACTCAGGTTTCTTAACAGAAGCAGAGCTGATATAGGAAACACACACACACACACACACACACACACACACACACGTTTATATGAGATACATCAGAGTGATTTAGAGGGTATGGGCCTACTATACCAACAACAATTGACTCCCTATGGAAGCCCAAGAATCCTGTAGTTATTCAGTCCACAAGGCTAGATTTCTTAACTTGTCTTCAGTACTTGCTGGAAATATCTTATAATGCCAGTGGATGGATAAACTTGCCAGCAAGAGGTAAGGCAAACAGACAAAGTAAAAGAGCTTCCTGTTTCCATCTTCTTTAAGTAATCTGCCACCAGAAGATGTGGCGCAGATTCAAGGTGGATATTCCTGTTTCATAAGATCCAGATTCAGGATGTATCTTCCCACTTCAAATAGTTCAGTCAAGAAATATCCCCCACTTGGGTTTTAATTAAATAAATGCCATGGCACTTGGGTTTTAATTAATCCAGATATAGTCTGCTTGACTACCAAGAAGAGTCATCATACTCACTCCAAAAATAAATTTTAAGTCAAAGGATATGCTAATGATTATTATCTGTTTGTGAAGTTATTCATTAAAAAAAAAAAGATATGAACCGAGAGGTGCTATGGTGGCAAAGCACCCATCTAGCATTCTGTAGATTTTGGTTTCAGGTCTCAGATCCAACCAAAGAAACAACTGTACTTAATTTGCTAGATTGAAATAGGGAGCTGCCTGCAGCAATTATCTCTGTCTCCTCAAGCTGTTCCTCTTATTACTGAGATCACAATGGGCCTCTTTTTTTGATGTCCATTAAAGAAGATGAAGAGGCCTCTATAAAAATTACAAGAAATAGACTTTTTACACTAGAATGCACAGGTTGACTGACTCCTCTCTCATTTTGAAACGCTTCCTCCATGATAGGGCCCATACAAAAAGCAAAATAAGCACATTGGGTGGCATTCCTGTAAGCTGCATTTATAGTGGCTATAGTAGTACTTTTTAATATGGTCTTGCTCACAGTGACTGAGTTCTTTAGTCAAGCTTTATTTTTAATTTTTAATTCACTGTTTCTTCTTCAATGCTAACAATGTTAAACTTAAGTTATTTTTTCAGATTTTTATTCACCAAACTAAACCTGCCCTTGTCATTCTATTTACTATACTGTCCTATTACACTGTGTCTGTCTTTTAAAGGACCAACATGTATATGGAAAAATGTTGATACTGTTAAAAATAGAATCGTGACCAAATGATTTTCAATAAGTGTTCCTTATAATGGAGCATAATTGCAATTTAAAATAAAAGGTAAACAAATACTGAAGATTTTCTAATATCGCTAGAAAGTTTTTCTAAACAGAACCACTTCAAATTTTATAGCTGGTTTCACTTAAAGTCATATTTTTTAAGGACATTAAAATCTGAGGGATTGACCATGCAATGTCTCATCAAGAAAAGCACATTTCTTAATTTCAAATAACCAATTAACTGTCACATTTCCGAAAGAGAACTATTCTATTAAGATTTTAGTAGCTATTGAATCCTTCAGTTTTATATGAACCTGTTCATTTTATAGAAACATAATAAGTAAAATTTTAAATTTAGCTCAGTAAATATAAAATAAAGAACAAATATAAGCATTGAAAAAATCCAGAATGTGCACATTACTGAAGTGTTCAGTAACAAAACACCTACAATTATGAGATTAGAGGGAACAATTAAAGTCACCATCAAACAAAATACTTACTAATAAACTGAAAAATTGCAAGTATGTCTCATTCAAACATCCCTCTTCTTTTAACAATAGATTCAACAATTCATTAACTGAACACTTTCAATTCAATGGGGAGATTTACTAGATGGTTGTTTTCCTATAATTAGGTCTTTTAACTTTAATAAGATAAATAACTTTGCAGAGAGTTACACAGTGTGATTAAACCATTCATACAACTTTGCATGTAGTTTACTTATGGCACAAAATAAAACACTCTTGTGTCCTACATCTGACTCAATTATTGCTTGTTTATGCTTTCCCTTGAATGTGCTCCTTTTGTCACCTCCCTGGTTGAGAATGAAGAGGGGGGAAATGAAGAAAGCCTTTACTCTTTTGCTATGTAGTAGTAATGTTTGGGCTTATTTTATTCTATTATCCTCAAACCCATTTGTAGCTAATGTTACCTATCAGAATGATGAACCTATTATTAAAAGCGTCTTCAAAATTCCTTAGGCAGCTATTGAGAATGTTCCTGTGGTTAGCTGCTATACCGTCCTAATACAGGCAACTGAGAGACATAGCCACAATAGTGTCCTTCTGTTCTCTATGCATAGGGCATCACCTCAATTTCCATGCTAAAATGCTAAAATACAAAATCAAAAATATACATGCATATATATTCTTCCACGTTTATCCATGTGACTCCTTTGGTAACTTCAGTTAAATACAGAAGTAGCTTCTGATTCCCAAGTGCTTTGAAGCATGGGGAAAGTCTAGATGCCTGCTTTGGAATACTTATTTTCATCCCTTTTCAGCTTTTAGAATAATAATATTATTTCTCCCTTCTCACACATCCCATTGGAAAACACTCCTGTATTAGTCAGTGTTCTTCAGATGAACCGAACATATATATGTACATACTAACAGCTTAAAGACGATGGCTCAGTTGCTCCAACCCTGGCTATCTATCAATGAAAGTTCTAAGACTCAAGTATTTGTTAAGTCCATGAGGTTGGATGTGTCACTTAGGCTTCAGTATACACCAGAATCCTGAGAAAGTAGGCTTTAATGCAAGTGAATGAATTAACTTGCCAGAGAGAACAAGAATAAGCAAACAAAGAGTAAGCAGGCATCCGTCTTCCACGCAAGTGATGTGCCCCAGATTAGAGGTGTCTTTTCCAATCTCCAGATTTGTGAGTCTTCTTAGTACAAATGATTTAAGACAAAAAAATCCTTCACAACCATTTGGATTTTAGTTAATTGTGGATATAATCATGTTGATAAATTAAAAATAACCATCATAAACCCATATTCCCCCTTAGTCTCTTTCAAGGCATGAACTCTTTTTTTATATTAAGTATGCTTGCATGCATATGCATGTAGATACGTATAATGTGATTAATCTGTATAGTTTATTTTGTGTACAATTTTCAAGGCTGCCCATTTGGTACTGTATAAGCAGTTGGTGTACTCAGTATTGAAAGCTAGTTTTTCTACTCCCAGTATTGGTGAGTTGCCTATGTTTTTTTTTTTTTCATTGAATTGAGGCCTCATGGGCTTTTCCTCTCCTTTTAAACATGTCTCTTGTTGTTATCCTTTTTCAGCTCCAGTTTAGACAGTCATATCGATGAGAGTTTATGTGTGTAGCTTTGCTATTACTAGGAAATATAATCTTAAAAATAAATCCTTCATCCTTTGGGCCTTACAATCTTTCTGCCTCCTCTTCCATATTGTTTCCTGAGCCTTATTAGGTGCAGGAGTGTTTTTGCAGATTTATCACTTTTAACTCAGTTTCAACATTCTGTATTTTGTTTGGTTGTGGTTTTCTGCAATGGTCTCTGTCTTTCTTAAAGAACAGTTTTCTTGATGAGTAGTGAAGACTATAATTATCTCTCAGAATAAAGACAAATGTTTAGAGTTAGGAATTTTATCAATTTAATAAATTCGCAGTTATAGGTTCTGCACTATTCAAGATTCCAAAGTTAGAAGCAACATACAGTTCTATCCAGTTACAACACATATGATCCACAAGAGCCAACCAATTAGGCACACTCTTTCAGAACTCTTTATTTCTTTATTCTGTCTGTTCTCACCAGAGCACTCAGTTACAAGAGGCAATATCTTTACACAGTAGTTTTATGATTCCAGAAACATTTACCCCTCTGATCTCTTATGAGAATTAGCCTTGTTCCAATTACCTCCCTAAGACTCAAAGAACTTATTTATAATATCAAAGATGATGACAAATTTTGAGTTACTCTCTTCAAAAGCAGTTCCTAGGGTTTGCTACTTATTCCATTGAAACACTTCGTTCCAACTTAAATGGAGACAGTGCATATGGTCATCCCTAATGTAGTCGGTGATTCACTTACTCTCATTTCCTCTCATCTTCCCTTAGAAGCCAGATGGTAGGGTTGGGAACCAAAGAATCAGCTGAAATAAAGGGAGCAAACATCTTTCCACACTGTAAGCATAAAAAATATTCATGGAATTCATGACTGAACAAATTTGCTTAATTATCATGTCTTTGTTTTTGGTGAGTGTGATCTATGTTTCAGACCAACAGAGTAACTAATCAGTAATCACTCACATAATCTAAGCAATAATGAAATCGCTGTTATATTAATATACATTGTCAATATCCTACAAACAACATATATATATATATATATATATCAATAAGTAAATGTATGAGCTTGGAAGTAATCATCAAAATAAGCTGCTAAGGTCATAAATATAGTCCAGAAAGAAAAAGATCCCTATAAAAATGGTTTATCATTTAAAAGCACCTTATCCTTAGGAAACTATGATAAATTTTTCACCACTTTCTCAATCTTATATTCTAAGAATTAGGTCATCAATATTGCATCTTTTAAAAACATATTTCAAGGTGGTTTTTATCTCATTGTCAGTTGTATGGATCATGCAAAGGCCTCTTCAGCATTCTTTCATGATCAGACACTCTATCAGACTTCAAATTTACTCAATTTAAATACAGTAAAAATGCAGAAGCTTACAATGCAAAAAAGAGGAATATATTTTTTCTATTGAAATTGTTCTAAATGTTACATAACTCATAATAGTAGCTAAAATGAAATTAAAGGTTGATTCAGACATTAATGAATAATTATATAGACATGGACAAATTTCAGAAAATAAAATTCATTTAATTTCTTCATGATTGCCTTTAATTCTCATATAACATAAGGGTAGCAGCAAGGATATACAGATTTCATAAACATTATGGGAGAAATATGGCTAAGATCTTCAATCATATTAAATAGTGGTGACTTGAACTCCAATGAAAGAATGAAGAATTAATGCTGGGTGGTGGTGGCGAACGCCTTTATTCCCAGCATTCGGGAGGCAGAGGCAAATGGATCTCTTTGAGCTCAAGACCAGCCTGGTCTACAAGAGCTAGTTCCAGGACAGGCTCCAAAATCACAGAGAAACCATGTCTCAAAAAAAAAAAAAAGCTAAACCAAGCCAAAACAAAACAAAAAAGAATAGATAATTAATAAGACAGGCTATTTTAAACAAAAATAGGATATATAAAACTGAAACTGCAATTGAATGATTCTTTTATTCTACTAATTATTTTTGGAAGACCTAAAAATCTTTCCAGTTTCAACAATCTCCTTATTTTAGACAAATGTTCTGTTGCTTTGAAAAGACACTATGACCGTGGCAATTTTTATAAAGGAAAGCATTTAATTGGAATTTACTTGAGTTTGGGGGATTTAGTCCAATATTAGTGTGACAGGAAGAATGGCAGTCAATATTCAGACATCCAAGGCACTGTAGAGTCTCATAGTTCAAATATGCAATCCTAAGAGTGATTCTCCCTGGTGACCAAGCTTTCAAAACAATGAACCAATGGGAGTAATTTGTATTCAAGCCACCACATCCCTATTTTAAATAACCCTATAAATCATCTAATCTTAACCACAAAGCTTTAAATATGGAAGATTTAAAATGTTACATATATGTATGCCAGCATACATATTTTGGGAATGAGTGACTATATGTTTGTGTATGTGGGACATCTTAGTTTATTTTACAGAATTTTCCTCCTTTCCTAAAGTATAATTTTAATTTTTTCATTTAAAATTTTCACATGACTTGTATTAGTATGTGAGAACACTTCATTTCTAGTTTTGATGTATTTCTATGATATTTTATATTACATTTTAAAACTAAAAATTATACTATTTAATAATACATGTAAATTTCTTATAAACAAGTCTCAGTGAGATCCAAATGACAGAATTTACATGCCTAACTTGTAATTGAACATTTATAACCAAATGTAAAACATAAAAAATCATTTAAAAATAAAAATCATGAAATATAAAATATTTTATTAACATGTGAATAAATATATTCACTTATATTTTTTACTCCTTCCGCAATTCCACCCAGGTTCTTTCCCATCCTTCCAAACACCTGAACTCTTACTTTTATTTGTATCTTCCAAAATCAAGCAGTCCTACTATCAATGCTTTGTCTAGTTGCTAGGATGTGTTTTATTTTTTCAAGATGAAAGGAGTTTAATTTTTATAATTGAATAAAATGCAAATAATGGGATTTGGAGTGAAGGTTCATTGAGTCTCTCCTATTATATTTCTTCTCCTAGACTAATATGTGACCTCCATATTCTTATTTAGCAATAGACAGTACAATTTTTCTTCTTCTCAGAGTTTTTGGACTCTTAAACAGTCATTCTGGAAATTGTATCCAATTATTAAATTGTATCCAATTTAATAAGTATGATTAATTAAAACACAAGGAAATAGTCACTAAAATAGAACATCAGAGGAAACAGTTTTTGTCTAGTTATGTTCATAGTAGTGTTTCTGCAGTCATAGCATATATGGCACTTTACATGTAAAGAACAGTTAATAAACTCAAAATTAGATTACTCTGGCTCTGTGTTGTGAATGAATTATTATGATGATAATATATTGCATAAAACATTTTATAACATGCAAGTATTATGTATTATAAGAATCAGTAAAGTTCACTGTTTTTAAAAACTATATTCATTGTTGTATCATATATTAACACTACATTTATATTATTCTTCCTATTTTCTCCAGCTGTCCCCTTCTAATGCCCTGTCACATTCATGACCACTTATTCTTTAATTTTTCTAGTTGTATATACACACTACCTTAACATACACACATCAGCCTACTGAGTACCATTTGCATAGCTCATTTGTCGATATATTCTGGGTTTCTAGTTGGGATTGGATGATGTATCATTGACTCATTTTCAGAGAAGACTAATTATCCTTATGTCAGAAGACATTCATTGCTTGTGGTGTTCAAATAGAGTTAAGTTCTTGAGAGATTTAACCCTTCCACTTGGTATGTTGAATGGTGGTGTCAATTTTCAAGTCTTATTTTGGCAGTCCTAATCCTGGGATTTCATAGGTGCAACGTTCCTGTCATAAATTGAGGGATCTACCTAGTATCAGTCTTCCAGGTCTACTGTCTTTACAGTCTTTCCACTTTCTCCTTGATGCTCCATGAACCTTCTTCAGGTCATGTTTGAAATATTTATTTTGATTTATATGTGTAGTTACATGTGGTGTGTGTTTGTGTGTTTACGTGTGTGTTGGTGCCTGTGGAGAACAGAAGAAGATGCCAAATTTCCTAGAGTACAGTTACAAGCATTTATAAGCCCCCTGACACGGCTTATCAAAACCAAATTCTGATCCTCTCAAAAATCAGCAAGGTCCATCTCTTCCAGCCATAGAGAAATTTTAAAAGAATTCAAAGTCTTAGTTCATAGAACATTATAGTATGCTTTGATCATCATTTGTAGATGAGCCTCTTATATTAGAGTTAAGTGATACATTTTAAATTACAGAACATTTGTCAGTGAGCTTATATTTCATTCATTCAATTCACTTACCAACAAATTCAATTTAATTGGTTAAATATTGATAAACCAAACTATAAATATTATATATATATTCATAATTAATATATATTAAAATACGTATTTTAATATATGACCTAATGTCAGTTTTTTTACCTTGGCATTTTGGATGTTGGTTGTGTCTGGAACTGTTGTTCTGTACATTATGGAATTTTGTGACTCACTCCTGCCATCTACTTACTACCGAGTGCATTAGACAACTTTCTCAGTTGTATTAATTTTAAAAATGCAATCAATCCACAATAAATGTTCCTTTAGGGAAAAAGATGTCACCACTGGTTGATATCCTTTGGTCTAGATATCTTATGAAAATTGGGTTTTGAGAAATGGAATTTATTTTGAAAATCCTAAGACCTGAATAATATATAAAGTAATTACTAGGAATGCTTTGAAATATTTGGAAAAAGATAATTCAGATTCAAGTATCAAGAATGTTGCTGTATTTAACAGCAAAATTTGTAACTCATGAACAATTTCATCATATGTTTATAAATTAATAATAATCAATGTCTTTACAATCAGTTTTTAAAATGACACATTGCTTTTCATGCTGGACTGCATCTATGACAATGTGAGTCCTGATAAAGATTGAAAACTTGTGGATTTAACATTGTTTGTGCTCTCCATCTGCTGTGAGAATTGTTCATATTCTATTCTCTATCAGCTTGTGTCACTCACCTGTCATCAAGACAGTTTCATTTTATAAATTACAAGAAAGGATGACAAATTTGTCTTGACTAATCTTTCTGGGTATAATGGTGAAAAAAGTCATGTTAATATTTGTTTACTTTTTATTTTTATTTCTGTGAGAAAGTCTAACAGTTAGAGACCATTACAGAAAACCACAATCAATCAAAATGCAGAATCATGGATTCTGGTACCTATGGATACATTTATAAAACACTCTTGCACCTAAGGATTCTGGAACATTGGAGAAGAGGGAGCAATAGACTATTAGAGCCAGAAGGACAGGTAGTTTGGCTCAAGACTGAATCTTCCAGTAGCATCTGAAGTTACAATCATAAAATCTTACTTACATGATTGCCCAAATACGAATTGAAAAAGGATATCAGTGATCATGCCAAAATAGGTGAAGAAAAATTTATAAGGTTCAAATTATATGCAAAGAACACATGCATAAGTAGAGACAAACAAAAGATATGTGAGACGGAAGAAGTGGTGATGAGGGAAATAGTGTGGAATGGCTGAGTTCCAGAAGATTAGACCTGTCAATACTTTGGCATAGAAAAAAAGAAACTCATTCATCCTTATCCTTCTCTGAGATATATACGGTTGATGGATGACTGGGTAAGGAGAAACATTTTGATGTATATGCACAGGTAAAAGTCACTAGGAAGAAACAAACAGACAAAGAACAGATAAAAAGAAAAGAAACAAGAGAAGAAATGGATTAATTAGAAGAAAATGAAGATGAATAGGAGTGGAGAAAAATGGAATAGGATAATGAAAAGCAACTAGGATATAAACAACTTTTGAAAATGCAATAATAAAACTCAGAGCTTTATCTAGTAAATATATAATAAAAATATTTAAAATGTACCAAAGTGAAATAGAATTAAAATTAAAACTGAAATGATAAGCTATTTTTAATATTATTATCTTTTGTTTAATTTATTTTAGTTATATTTATCCAACACATGAACATGTTATGGATAAAAAATATATTTTAAAACTTTTTGAGAAATATATTCAATGTATGATAGTCATATTCATCTGTATTCACTTGCCTAATTTCTCCCTGATTTACCCCTATCCCCCTACCACAACCATTACCTCTCTTAGTTTTAATATTTTTAAAAAATAATTCTGTAAGTTCTGTGTGTCCTCCTTCATATGTCTGTGTGTGGGACTATCTACTGATCACATGGCCAGCCGACCACGGACAATGTCCTTAAACAAATTTCATTACCAACAGAAGCTATCAGTTGTTCTTCAATTAAGGGTAAGGGTTGATGAGGCCCTCTATGCTACATACTGACAGACTGCACATTGATTTTTAATAATTGTTATTTTGATAAATAATTATAAATATAACAACATTAAAAGATAAAGCTCAAGGTTACTACAGAAATTGCTCTGTGGTAAGAACACATAGTGGTCTTGCAGAGATCCTGTGCCTTGTGTCAAGCATACAGGTAGGCCAGCTCAAAACTAGCTGAAACTATGGCTTCAGGTACAGGTCACTATACTCTAGAATCTATGGGCACCTGTTACATTGAGAACGGGCACTTTTGTTCTTTCCCACCCAGTTAGCTTATACCTGAAATAATCACACAGAAATTGTATTCA
>JAQHUG010000313.1:1313119-1327362 GCA_028555095.1 Dicrostonyx torquatus
ATCAATAAGGAGACTTTCAAAACATTAAATATACTATTAGAAATTGGATCACTTTGATTATGCCATTCTTAAGAAGGGAAGGTTTCTTAACCAAGAGCTTAATATATAGCAAAGATACTTAGAAAAAATACCACGTTTGATTGAAAGTTGACAGATTTGGAGCCACCCATGAAGACATACTTCTGGTTATGTCTGGGGGGCATTTTCAGGAAAGTTTGGCTGGGAGGGAAAGACCAATCCCAAAATAATCCAGACGCAAAAAGACCCTCTCCTGCCTATTTGCCTTCACTTCTCCCTAAGCAAGCATGTTGTTGCCAGCACCATCCTTATCTGACAGGTAGGAGAGCCGGTTTAGCACTGCTGAAGCATCCAGTTTTTAAGATTAAGTTCTTTGTTCCCCCAGTATGTAGACGGCCATTATTGGACTCTCCAGACCCTATTGAGTAATCAAATATAATAAAGCCCTTTCCATAATATATGTGTGGTCTATTGAGTCTGTTTTTCTAGAGAACCCTGCCTAAAACAACTAACATAACCCCAAGCTCTGATATCATTATCTGTTCACAGAGTCAGCTTCCAACCATACCTTCTTATATATTTGTGCTCAATTTCATGCTTATATTAATTACTATTTTCTTATGTTTGGGTTCAATTATTATTGGGGTGGGGGTGTTGAGATAGGATTTCTCTGTGTAGCTTTGGAGCCTTTCCTTGGAACTCACTCTGTAAACTAGCCTGGCCTTGAACTCACAAATATCTGCCTGCCCTGCCTCCTGAGTGCTGGGATTAAAGGCATACACTACCACCGCCTTGTTTGGGCTTAATCCTTATCCAGATTCTCAAGATGAAAACAAATGTCTCATTTGAAAACCATCACCATACTAGTTATCATCATTAGGACTGTTATTAGCAAATAAGAAAGATTTAAAATAAATGAAACAAGCATTTATCTCAAAGAATCAGAAAAGGGAAACATAATAAAATACAAAAGAGTCAGAAAATATGAAAGTAGGCACAACCTAGATTTAAAGACCACCTACTCCACTTAGTTGTACCACTTGGAAAAGCCTCCTAATCACTCTGGGATTCTGTTAATGCATCCATAATATAATATACTAACTAACACCTGCAATCCCCAAATTATAATAGTGAAAAAAATTGTTTCAAAGATATTTGAAAGACATTTAGCTGTGGCTCTTTTTAAAAGACCTATTTGAGTAACATAAGAAGAAAGACATGACAGAGCACATCATAGGCACCTAACATGTGAAAATAGTTGAGTATTACAGGGTTTTTAGCAGGCATAAAAACTCAGGTGAACTTTTTTGCATTATTTTTAATAATATATTAATTAATATAATAATTAATCATATGATAATGCTATGTATCATTTAGCAATAATGATACATATGATTATATGACTGAACTTCTCAAGACAAATATGAAGATTGTCTCATAAAATCCTGAGTGACTTCAAAGTGAGAAACTGGAAAAGACTAATAATTTAGCAGGTAAGCTTAATCACTTACCTGCTTAATCACTTAATGACTAATCTTGGACATCAGCTTGACACACCTGGGAAGAACAAACCTCAACTGAATCATTGCCTCCTTTAGACTGGCCTGTGGGAATGTCTGGGTGGCATTTTCCTAATTGTGGATTGATATGGAAGGGCCCAGACTACTGTGGGTAATGTTATCCCTGGGTGCAATGGGAAAGGCCAATGAACAGAAATCTGAAGCAAGGCAGTGGGCAATGTTCCTCCATGTTCTTGCTTCAGCTCCGACCTTGAGTGCCTGTCTGCCTTGTCTTCTCTCCACAATGTGTCATAACCTGAATGCTAAAATAAACTATTTCTTCTGAAAAAAAATACCACTTTTATTCTCAAATTGAAGAAAAGATAATGGAAATAGGACTGATTAGGGTTAGGCTTTCTCAAAAAACCTCTAGACAAAAGATAATCTAATGAACCAACCTAATGAGTGCAGACATTTTCTACATTAAATTGTCTTGTGCACCTGGCTCACATATTTGGTCTTTAAACCATTTTAAATCTATTTGGACTTTTATAACAATATATCATATATATTTAGCTTAGAAATAACAGAAATTTATTTTATATCTGAAAGATGTTATATCTGTGATTCAGCCCCCAGTAAACGGTATTACCGATTTTTAATTTTTCATCCTCAGAAAGCTATCTTCTTATGTCTACTGAGGTTGAGAAGCCAAAGCAACTGTCCCTGGGTTTTCCTTCTAAGATCATTAATGCAGTGACAGAGCCTTTCAAACTTTCTGCCTCCGAATATTATCACCACACAGACCAGAATTTCAGCATACAAATTGGAAGAGGACAAATGAATTTAGACTGTACTTTTCAAGACATAGTTTGCTCAAGATCAAACAACATAATTAGGACTGTACTGAAAACAAATGACAGAGCCCCAATAGTCATTTTATTTATTAAATCTCTTTAAAATGTAGCTCTGACCTTGTTAATTCCTCAAATCCATCACTAGTTTTATAATGCCTGAAGCAAGAAATTTAGCTTTTTCGGTCTTGTGTAGTTTCCTAGATTAAGCTAAGTAAAACTTACATGGTTTTAACTTAATACAATAGAGTATAATCAATAATATTAATGTGTCATAGTCGTGTTATCATATCAATGATAATATGGGACAACATGTTGAGTGAATTTTTAAATTTGTTACTTTAATAATCATTGTGACCAAATGCTTGACAAGAAACAACTGAAGTAACCAGGAGTCTTTTCCGGCTTAAGTGGTTGGAGGGTTTATTATGGCAGGAAAAGAACATAAACAGATGTTTGAGGCAGACTGTCATGATTCATCTGCACTTAGGAAGCAGGAAGGCACAACTGATGCTGCTTGTTTGGCTTTCTGTTTTTGCTCTATTGTTCACCATGTTTTGGAGCCCTGGGGATGGTGTTGTTCTCATATAGGATGGATATTTCTTCCTTCCTTAAAAGTTTTCCAGACACATCTAGCATTACATCTGTTAGGTAATTCTAAAGCCAGAAAATGAAAATAAAAATGAATCGACACAGGGTTTGATATAATTCCTATAAATTTTAGCTTTGTACCTGTATTGTGATGAAGGTTGGATCTGTCTTAGGTACTATTTGCATATTTTGATATACACAAGAATAAAATATAATCTTTACTTAATAACAGGTGAAGATATTCTATGATAGTTTTAATAATCTTGGTAAAAGTTTTCACTCTATGCTTGTGTTTGAATAAGAGCAAAAGAAATAGGATCATATATTTGAATGTTTAGTCAACAGTTATTGAACTTCTGAGAAAAATTAAGAGATATGAAATTCTTGGAGTAAGTGTGGTCTTGTGGTGAAAGTGTATCCCTAGGGGGCAGACTTTGAGGATACCAAAGCCCAAAGCATGACTAGTGGTTCTCTGCCTGGTTCTCATGGATAAGGATGTAGAATTTATATACAACCTCATTCCAGTCCCTAAACTGTGACCAAGTTTCCAATACTAGGTGTCTACTGTCTGTATGGTTGGCTAATATTCCCTAATTTGCTAAGGTCCCTTTGTATACAACTCATTACTTTCTCTGTGATAACAATACCCTTAAGTTCACAATTCCTTTTTAAATTTGTTTACTGTCACTTTATTTCTCCTTGTTTATTAAGTTATAAAATTTATAAACCAAAACACTGTAAGTGTAAGAATAACAAGTGAGTTAAGACAGAAAATATCTTTTTAGGGTAAAGGAATAAATGATCTTCAGAGAAGGAGCAAATGCATTCTATTTTGAAAAATACCAGCCCTATAAAACAACATGGAATTTACTGTTCTAATCCACATATAAATAAGTTGTGTAATAGTTATTACATATTAATATGTAATGAAGTCATAATAATAAGCAGAAAGATACAACCCTTGATTGCTCGCAAAATCTTAATCAGTGAAGAAATTATTCGGGTCTTATTCTTTGACTCTTACCTACTTCATTATTTTTCTTCTCTTTAACTCATTAAGAAGAAAGAAATTTGTAGAGCTCTAAAATTTTTGTGATTAAAAGAGACAGATTAAATTTGAAAATATGTGATATAGTGTATGAACATTGATTATATTAATTTACTTATTCTGATCAATTAAACTATGCTATGTATATATTAAGAGTTTTCTTTATTATGTAAATTAATGTAAAAAGAAAAACATATGAACAATTATAAACATGCAATTAGCAAGAATTGATATTTTACTTGATGCAATTTGCCTGTTGAAATAAGACTTCATGGACCTATGGTTACAAATTTGGACTTAAAATTCTGATTTTAAAGTGCTAATTCTTTGGTATCTCATCTACAACTTGATAGGCAACATGAAGATTGATATCTTCATAGAATAATCATGGATAAATATAAAAATTAGCTACGTTATAAAATATGAAAGTAAGTAGACTACTGGAGTGGAAAGGACAGGATAATATAGTAGAGATGGTATTGGAGAACTTAACAAATAAAAAGATAAATAAAAAAGCCAAATGTAAAGCATATAACAGTACATGAATCTGTAGTTTAAATTGAGGAAAGAATATTTTTCTTCAAAATATAATAAATTATTTTATTGGCATTGCTCATTGTTCCTCACAATTCTTATATTCAGATAAATAGTCTTGAGCACTGCTTTTATTCTGTTCAATTACTCCTCTTTTCTGCAGAGGTGGGACATAATTGGTAGACAGAGATTAAGTATCTCTAATTACAAAAGTCAAATAGGTATGTTGGAAAAGTAAGCCAATAAGTCCCTTATTTTTCTTTCTTTTTTAAAAGCACATTAGATAATTACTTAAATCTCTTCTATTAAATTTTTCTTATTGATTGATAGCTCAATGCAAATCATTAACGACAACACTTTCACTTGTTTTCATAAGCAAATGATCCTTATGCACATAAAAGGTGTTTAGAGATATCAAATAAAGCAGGTTTCTTTCATCTTTTCTTCACTCGATTTGTCTCAGGAGAGTGGGATTGGATCATTTAAATCTCTGCTCTAACACCTCCTGGTCCCTTCATTCCTTAAAAAACTTAACACAGTTATTTGTTTTTCCTTGTTTCTAACACCAACAGCCAAACACTCTTCATGACTTTGCTAAGCAAATACAGTAATGCATTATTACTGTTGTGTCATCTATATTTAGAACAAAAGTCTTATGTAGAGGAACCTACAAGTGCAATGGGCAAGTAGAAGGAATATCCAGTTATAATAAATGACACGTGCGCACTAACTTATAATTCTTTGTCCGAACCATGGAGATAGATAGCTTTGGTGTTAAAACACTTGGCATGTGAGTGTGGTGACTCTGCTTTGGATTCTCCAGCAACTCCAATAAGTACTACTTAAGAGTGGCCATCTCCCTATAGTTACAGCATAAAAAGAGAGAAAGCAGAGATCCACCGAAAAATCTGACATTCAAAATTAGCCCATACCAATAAGTGCTGAGGTTTAGTGAGAGACTCTGACTCAGTAAATAAAGTGGAAGTGCTATTAAGGATGATTTCCAATCACACACACATTTACAAACTACAACAGACATTCATTTAAACACTTGCAAAAAGTCTGTCTGCAAACACAGGCAAATTAAAAAAAAAATGAAAAAGAAGTCCTTAAACCAATAATCAAATAATATTGATAAAATCTGTTATTTTTCCTAATTACATCACTCAGTTGTATGCATTTGTTTCAGTAGCATATATAATATTCTAATTGTATAAAATATTATAACATGACATGACTTAGTCATTCAGTTTTCAAAAGCAAGTATAAAAATTAAACATTTTTATAGCTAGATTTTAGTAAGCTTAGGTAATAATAACTCTTACTAATAACTGGAGAAATTATATATAATGCTCAGTATAATTTTCTAATTTATACTTCTTGTTGTATATTGGAAGAGACCAGAAAGTATAAACAAATTAAGTTTGAGAATGTTGAGAATGTTGCCGGCCATTTATAGCAAAGAAGAGGATTATGGATTTTCATATTCATAAAGAAGTAGAGTTAGGAAGAAAAACAAGAAGGGGAACTTAGAGCTGAAATAAACTCTATAAGAAGATCTAGTAGCTAGTCACAGACTGAATGTTGGATTCAAATGCTGCAGCTCCTTAGCTACAGGTTTAGTCAGAATAGAACTGGACAAATCTGTAACAAGTGTTAGCTGAGCTCATGGAAATAAATAAGATAATAATAATAATAATAATAATAATAATAATAATAATAATAATAATAAAATTGTATACAACTTCCCTTTTCTGCCAGCCTGATCACACATAATTGACATAGAGATTTGATAATAATTATCGAATTAATATTGAATTAATGGCAAATAGCTCAGGCTTGTTATTATCTAACTCCTACATTTTAAATTAACCCATATTTTTTTTTATCTATGCTCTGCAACATGTCCCATGGCTTGTTACCTCATTTTCTACTCATCCTGCTTCCTCTGTTTCTGCTGCTAACTCACCTTCTTCATCCCTTCTTCTTCCCAGCATTCTCAGTTTGTCTTTTCTGCCTAACCTTATCTTGTCGAGTTATTAAACAGTCACTTTCTCCATTAAACCAATTACAGTGACATATATTCATACAGTGTGAAAGAATATTTCAATAATAATAACAATAGCAACAACAATAATAATAATAATAGTACATGAATAGTCAAAGAAAGCTGAGAGAAGGGGCACTCCTGGCCTTAACCAAATGCACAACTGTGGCTCCAGCAGGTAAGGGCAGACAACAGATGGATGGAAATCGGAATTAAGCATGATCTTCCAGAGACTGTCACAATGTCCACTGAAGGAAGACAAATAGATCAATCTTGATTTCTGATGTGAACAATTGAAGTGTAAAGCTTTTGCTCAGAGATCAAATTTCATTGAAGATAATTCCTGGAAAGGTACTAAAACCCTTTGAAATCAGTCAATTATTGGCACCAAAGTATTTGTGTAATAGTAGCTCAGCTACAGAGAGAATGATTCTAGCTGAGGAACAAAATAATTTAGTGGTTAAAAGCACTTACTGCTCCCACAGAAAACCTGAAATTGAATCCCAGCACCCATTCCAGTTAATTAAAAAAAAAAACCTTGTAATTCCTGTTCCAAGAGATTTGAAGCTCTCTTCTGCCCTCATTGGGTAAATACACACACACACACACACACACACACACACACACACACACTTAAAATACATAAATTAATCAAAATAAATCTTTCAATAGAGATTGGTCACATATGTTGGTTATTGATGTACAACCCTTTGAGATACCATACTATTTATTCAACTAAAAATATTTTTTAAAATCCCAGTGGAGTGAGAATATGTAACAAAATGGTGAACAACAAATATCTCAAATGCTGAAAACAATTGAAAGGATGTGAATAATGTTTGAATAAAGAATACCAACACTTTATTCACGAAGGAGAAAAAAACAGGTAACTCATGCATGCTTATTTTTTTACAAAATATATTTTAAGTAAAGATTAGTATTATGTTCACAAAAAAATCAAGCATTTTAATTACTAAACGAATCTTTCCTTTAGGTGTACCCTCAATCACATGCCAGCAACTCCAGGGTCAGAGATTTGCTCTGAATAGATGAAAGTATGTCTACAAAAGCTTTGCACAAGAATTCTCAAAACTTTATTTATAATATCTAGAACATATAACATTGACATCAGCTCACGTAATGATAAAATTAAAAACCACGTGCAATACATTTATAAGATATACAATTACAACATTAACTATACGGTTAGAAAGGGACAAGGAATAAGATGCAGCCTTCAAGCATCATCCACTTGCTAACTTTCTTTACCCAAATAGTTCCACCCTTCTCATAACCCACTCAACTTTGATGTTATGCATGGGTTAACCCAAACAAACACATCAGCAGTTTTGAAATTTTGATACTAAAGTGGCTTAAGGAAAAAAGAAACTTCACTTTGCAGGATCCTCGTGTGTTAATCCATTAAAATTTTAAAAACTGTCTCCTTTGGAAAAAGATACACTTTGTTCATCTCAGATTAAAAAAAAAAATGTAACATTTTACAAAACAAGTTTAGGAAAAAAATAAAGTTTATATCATTCACCCATGAGAAAAAGAAATATTTTCTTTGATTTTATGCTGGCATATGTAAATTAAAGAAATCTTTATATCATTAAAATATTAAAAGGCTCAATGTAAGGCCACAAATGACTGATTATAAAAATGGGAAATCTGTAACAAAGAAAATCTATTTATAATGATATCAACAGAGGTCATGTTGGAATTGCCCTTGGGTTTATAGATTGTCTCTTTTTTTTATTTGTCTATACATATTCTGATGTCGATGAACCCAATTAATTGAAAGTAGAAATAATTCATTTGCTATAAACATATTTCCTGAACACCAATAACGAGGAGAACCAAAGAATTACTGGTATAGAGTCAGAGAAAATAAGACAAAGGAAATTAATTTATGTACAAAAGTGAAAGTTAACCAGCTGTATTCTAATAATTTAATAAAGGCTTTGTAATAAGCAATATATATATATGTTATTTAGATTTATATATGTATATATGTGTGCTTATGATTTAGATTTATATTTTTGCTACTAGCAGAGAGACGTCTTTCAGCTATAAGAAATTTAGTTCCTGTGTTCCATAAAACAGATGGGTATAGAGGGTTATCATGATTACAGGCCAATTGCTATAGATTGTGAAATTCAGTATCCGTCTTGTCATGGCCGTATTATGGATATATACATATGTATACATATATATAAAATATCACAAGATATGTACTCAAAATATTTATAATTTTATATCATTTATTCCCTAATAAATCCTCCAAATGCTTTTTTGTGTCCTTTGCTTTTATTCAGCACTTACCAGCCTGATTTTAATAGTCTTTACTCTTCTCATCAAGACAGAAGGAGTTGTATGGAGACACAGATTATCCCATTTGCCCTTCAATTTAATTTCTCACAAATTAATTAGGTGGAGTTTAGATTTATCTCTTATATGTTACCTTGATGAGTCAGTTACTATTTATACAGGGTCCATGAAGCTTATGAATTTGATATTTTGAATAAGTGATGGCAATGGTAAGTGAAATTCCCACTCCCACCTCACTCTCTTGGTTGCCTGTTGGTTTTAACCTCAGGAATCTGTAGGTTTCTCTCTAACTTTAACAGGATAAGTTTGGGGATAAGTTGATAGGGATATGGTGTCTAATCTCACATAGTGTACCTAGCTCAAACATACCAAATGAGTTTCATGTTGGGAAGGTATTTAGTTCAGGAATCACAAAGTTTTCAATACTAAAATAAAAGAATTATTTGAAAAGATTGATAGAAACAAGAAACTGGAAAATATAGGTCTTTACAAGATGAGCAAAGGAGTAATTAAAAAGTTGATGAAGATTCACCAGACAGAAAAAAATTAAGGCTGGAAATCTAGGAAAAAACATCTTAAGAAAGTTGGTATAATAAAGCAGAGAACTAGAACAAGGCCTATAGTTTCCATAACAAAGTCAAAAGCATGGAGCTGGGATACAAACAGCAGTGGGTGGTAGAGAGTTCTGGTTGGATAGACGCTAATCCAAATGTAAAACTATTGAAAGACAATAGGAACCAGTATGACATTCATTACTGTATTCTTCTCAACAAATTTCTCAGTAAACAAGACATACATATTTTAACTGAAACAGAAATACATTACTTTTTTCCTTCCCTTTCCTCCCTCAAGCCTCTCCAAGTTACCCATCTCTTAAATATCCCCACAACAACAACTGCTCTCAATTAGATAACTCTCTTTTTCACAGACACACATACATGTTATACATATTCATATATACCCATAGTTATGCATACATCTTCTTTGATGATAGAATATAACAGGGAATTGTGTTGATCTAGCAAAGTAGGCAGTAGTATATTCTTTTCTAAGACCCATGACCTCACTATCAATGGGAAATTGGTTATATTTCCAGTACTAGGCATGCTTTTCTGCCTGCTGAGAGAGATTTAAGTTCAAATACCATTGAAATTATGGCTCCAACCTCAAGAAGTCATATATTTATGCATAATCCATATATGATATTGTGCATAGACTGGCAGAATTTCTTGCTACATTCTAAACTTTATCATTATATTCACAGGTAAGTAAAACTATAACTATAACAAGGAAGAAGTCTCTTTTTAGCAAATGAAGGCTATCACAGAAAACCACAACTGGCCAAAATACAATGACCATTGATAATGGGTAGCTCAGCCCTAATAGATACATCTAAATTCCCCGCCCCCCCCTTCTTCACACATACACACATATATGAAGTTATATCATTGGAGCTCAACGTTCCACACATAAAACATAGATTGACAAAAACCCCAGTGCAAAGGTGCAAGAAACCTCTTTTCAGATGGTCAATCATTGTAGTGCAATCTTTCCCTTCAGATTCTCTCAACACTTGATGGGGAGTCCTTTTCTGCTGAAGATGCCATGCACACTCAGGACATCGGACACATATTTTGAGCTGCATTCTATCTGAAAGCCCCACTCCTGAAATCTGGATTCTGTGGTATGGGATATTACTCTGCATGGTTTGAAAGGAAGAAAGCATCTAACAGCCTTACACAGAGGCAACATTTAGGAAACATGACACTGACCAGCATGGTGCTCCCTAATGATACAATAAATAGCCTCTCATTTTGTAATGCATTATAATTATCTCCATACTTCATTTATGTAAAAATTTAGTTATTATATTTCTATAAGCTATAAGTAACAATTAACTTTATAATATACCAAATGACAAAAATACCAACATAGAAAAGAACTCAATATTAGACAATTCAAAAAGAAAATTGTATTTTCTACTAAGAAGGAGAGAACACTAACTATTATACAACACTTATCACTAATTTAATGCCTCATTTTCATTGAAATGCTCTGATATATATAAATTACTATATGCCAAATTATTTACTTATCATTCTAAAATCAGAACTTTACAGATGGATCAAAAGAATGACTGTCATACTGTTTTCAAAATATTTATGCTTCATATATTGCATTAGGAAACAGCCAATTTAGGTTCTGCCTTCTTAACCTAGAGCAGATCAAATATTTCCCAAATGACTTTTTTTTCACCCTTTTCCTTTTTTAATCTTTTCTTCAGTAAATATTGATTTTCTTGCTGTGCTTTCTGTTTGGGGGGTATAAAGAAAAATATCATACAGTCTTCTACCTAGGAGATCTTATACTCATACTTGAAATGGAAGGCACAGAAACATTCCTTTGTAAAAGGTATAAGATGCAATTGACAATACAGAGAGCAATACTGTCACGTGTGGAGTCAGCAGTTCTGAAGAAGCTATAAGTGGCCTAAATATAAATGATAAGATCTTTTAGAGCAGACACAAGAACAGATGAACAGCAAAGAAATAGTGTGAAATTGTGTTCACAATGGCAAATAATTGATTTTCCTCAGAACAGAATGTTCATAACAAACTTGAGACACAAGGCTAGAAGAAAGTAGGAACATATGAGGAGAGTTGGTGTGACCTTGGGATTTCTTTTTTACCTTATGATTATGTAGATTCAGTGGAAAATTTAAGCATCTAAATGATGTCCTCATGTGCCTTATGTTTTAAGTTAAAAAGGGAAGTCTATCAGGAATACCTCTGGGCACTAAAGAGAAAGCTACAGTGTTAAGAAAGCTTACTGTTCTTGAAGATGCCCTTGGCCTAATGCCTATCTCTGATGTAAGCATCTCACAGTGGATTTTAACTCAAGTCCCAGAGAAAATCAAATATCTGGCCTTCAGGGGCACTTGCATGGATGTGGTACAAAAAAAAAAACTCACATGTGCAGAAATATGTACAAAATCATTCTTTTAAAGAAATAACTCTAGCGAAATGAGAGCATTGACTGGTATTCCAGAGGACCAGGTTTGTGTCACAGAGTGCATCTAAAGGCAGAGGACATCCAAGAGCTCTAACTCCTGGCACACAACACTGTCTTCTGACTTCCTTGAGTACTGAACTTAAGTGAAACTGAATCACATATATAGGTCAAACAATTAAGCATAGTAATTGGTTTATTCATTAAGAAATTTCAAAAGGAATAACTCTGGCATGAGTTGCCTTGTTTCTGTAATCCAAGCAAAACTGATAATACTTGATCTCAAACAGGTTTAGGGGTTCACATGCATGTTTTATAAATTTAAGTCTTAAAAGTCTATTTTAATACCTAAGCATTTGGCAACAAAGTCAGATGAGAAGATTAAACTCAATACTGGAATTTTTTTTAAAAAAAGGTATATGGATCATGTGCAATCATATTACTGTTATTTTTTTAACATCATAACCAATGGCAACTTTTGATTCTTACCTAGCTTGCCCCAGCATGTAGGCTTGAACTATGCAATGCTATAAAAACAGGTCATTTAAAATGAAGCAGTATTCAATGCACTTTCAGAAAAATAGCAAACAAAATTCATCTCAAAGATGTATCACTATTTTTAGTTGTACTAAAGCAAACCTCTTATATTTTAATGTGAAAGAATCTATACAAATTCACATAAACAGCTACAAAAAGAACCTTGGTTTTGTATATCGGAAGACAGATATGAGGTTCTCAATTCCTGGACTACCTATTTGTGATGGTCTGAATAAGAATGGCCCCAGAGACTCATGCTTTTGAACGCTAGACCATAGAAATTGGCACTAGTCTAAAATTGTCATTTTTGAAAGTGTGAACATTCAGGACTCACATGCTCAAAGTAGGCCCAATGTGACAGTTTCCTTCTACTGTAGCAAATTTCCTGCCATGATGATAATGGACTAAAACTCTCAGTAGTGAGTTAGCCCTAATTAAATATTATACTTTATAAGAATTGCTGGGGTCATGGTGTCTCTTTACAGCAATAAAAACCTAACTAAGACAACCTTTTTCTGTGGTAATTTTATGACAGAAACAAGTCAAGTTGCTGCATGCAATTGAAAAGACCTGTCAGCTGGTTAAAAAATAATAAAAGCAATAACAGGTGAGCACGCAGATATGATTAGTGCATATCAAAATACTTAAAATCTCAATACAGTAGCAACAAGGTAATAAATCCACATAATTTGAAGGACATCACTACTAGCCTTGTGCTTAAAGAATCTTGAAGGGTGGTCTACCTAATTCTAACCAATCTTATCCTTCCCCAATCCCTAAACACACATCCTGTGCACATACTACTCTAGTAGATCCCATCTACACGATTCCCAATTTCTAAGCCTGGATCCTGTTACATTTCTGGTCTTACATTCTGTGCATCATTTCAACCACTGAGTCCAGAGGAACCTAAAACACTGTATTCAATTTCCTTGCATAGGCTAAGTTGTATATCATGTGAGCTGGTCCAATCTGCTGAGTTTCACTTGCTCTGTTCCCAGTCTCGAGACTTGTCTGTAGTTGCTCAGCCTGATGAGTTTACCTACCATTATGAAGAGTTCCACAGATGCTAGCCTACCTGTTTCATTCTGAGCTTCTAGGCTTTATACGCTATTTCCTACCCTGTGTACTAACCAAGCCTCTTTGGTCCCCTGGACTCTAGCTCACTCAAACAATACCCCATTTTCAGTCATAGCCCAGGTACTACATCCTGTGAGATGGTCAAGTCATGGGAGACCACTGGACATAGTACACCTACACTATATCTAAAATCCATGCCTTGTTTGTGATGAGCATTAGATACCTAGCCGTGTGAGCCCCTGGAACCTTGTCTGACTATAACATAACAAACTCATAATCTATCCTCAGTCTCACAGCTTAGCCTGGTAATAATCAAACCCACTGATCTACCCAGGTCATCTTTGCACTCCAGGCATAGCTGGAGTAGTATAGTTTAACAGTAGCCTAAGCAGATCCATCCATATATCCTATTTACATGGTTCTTTTTTACTACTGAATTGGAATTATCCCCAATTACTCCAAACCAAAATCAACATTAATCACACTAATCTACCATCTTCCCATTCCTCATCTGAAATCTAACAAGCTAGGAAACTAAAAAACAAAACAAAAAAAATCTTCCATTCCAAAGAGACAAACTAGAATCTCACTTTAGAACCAAAACTGGTAAAAGAAAGTCTACACACTAAGGTCTCATCACAAAGACACAAACAGTATAAAAGGTCAAGACCACCCTTTTCTCTTTATGCATCTCT
>JAQHUG010000313.1:1363182-1375710 GCA_028555095.1 Dicrostonyx torquatus
AGACTCTCTGTGTATATTCCATCTTTAATGGTTTACTTTTTTAAAATCTATGGCTGTCTGAACTCTTATATTATGTTACTATCTCTTTAAAGATTGTTTCATTTTTTTAAAACTATTTACTTCCTTTTATAAATATATATTCTTTTTCTTCTCTCTCCCAAGCCTACATACATTTATTAAACTCAGTGATTGTTTTAGAGGTCTTTTTCATCTAAATCCGTTTTTATTGCACATCTATAATTCTTTTATGACCAGGGCCACTCCTAAAAATGCTAAATGATGTGACTAGGAATAAAGCTGCTTTGTGTTTTGATTCTGCATACTCCAACACGTTGGAATCTGTTCATTGCCTCTGGGAACTATGCACACTGCCCAGTTCCAGGTATTCAGTGGGTCTATGTCACTCCATTAGGCAGTTTGTGACATTCTGCTCAGTTTAAGTGCTCAGCCTCCTGAAATAGCCAGAGTTCACACTGGTAGCACAGGCCAGAAAGTCATTTTTAAGGAGTAACATAGCTTTTGCAGCTACTATTGAGTCAGAAAACCTTAAGCCAAGAAGCCACGGTACCCATGCCTGCCTCCAGCAAACAGAGCTCACCTGACTACCAAGAAGCCATGCTTAACTCTGTCCTTTTGTGTCTAGAATTTCTTTCCAAGTTTTCTCAGGTTTTACAGCTGACCACATAGGCACCAATTTGTAGTCACTGGAAATGCCTGTTTATCTCTAGCACTCCGACACAAAACAATCAAACTGAAACTATATCAATTGCAAACACTACTCTAGTGTATTCCTGGCTAGCCCTTACATCTTAAGTTAACTCATTTATATTAATCTGTGAATCACCATGTGGTTGTGGCATACAGGTCAGGTTCTGTCCAGTGTCTTGCATCTGTCTTCTGCAGTGGCTACATGGCTTCTCCCTGACTCTGCCTACTCTCTGCTCCTCCACCTCCTTGGAATTCTAGTCTTTCCCTATTCTGTGATGCAATAGGTCCAAAGAAGCTACTTTATTAACCAGTGGTATTCACAGCATACAAAGGGGAATCTCACATCACTTCCCATTCCCTCTCCCTTTTCCTATTAATAGCCATCACCATTTCTCTTACTTTTCCCTTCATATCACTTGTATCCTGGTATTCTCCCTAGTGACCCCAGCCCCTGTTGCTTTACTGGCAACATTTTTCTTTCCTAGATTCTGTTACTCTGAGTGATATTTACAGCAAGAGATTTTGAGCAAGAGAGCACAGATGAGAGAGAATCTGAAGAGTATTTTTGCCCCCCTCTGGAACTATATTAACTCAGTCAATAAACTATGTTTTAGTTCTACCAATTTCCCCCCAAATTCCAATAGAAAGGACTTTAGGGTGTCCAAACAATCAATATTGACTGAACATAAACATGAAGGCAAAACAATGTGATTTTTTTCAATTAAAAATATTTAAATAAATAATATACAAGAACATTTTATTGACAGTTTAGAGGATAGTTAAAAACTAGAAATTAAGTGCCTTTAGTTATAATTTGTGTAAATCAATGAAGGAGGAGATCCAAGAAGTATATATAGATCACTGTATATAGCGGGCCTCACATGAGGAATTATTGTGTCTGTTTCTAAACACAGTAGACACCTGGTTAGCAATTAGAGTGATTCTAAAAAGAAACTGATTCCAAGTGCCCAATTATGAGGCTGCGGGATGCTGCTGAGTTGAAAAGTATTGGGTACAGTTGTGATTTATTCTGACACATTTCATGAAGCAGGAATTGGATTCCAGGAAGAAACTTCAAGAACTTATTAATTTTTCCCTTTTGTAAGCCTCTGTCATTGTGGAGGACATGTGTTACAGACCTTAGATTTTACAGCAAAATCTAATTAGATAGGAACAATTCAGTATGTCTCTGAAAATATGTCTGAATAGCAAACAAAATTTATTTTGTAAATAATAACATAGTTCATTCTCTGCGGATATGAGCGAGATGAGAAGAGGGAAGGTCATAATGATCATTCATTGTCAAAGAAATTATTTAAAGATCTATTATAATATGAATGAAAAGACACTGAATTTGTCAGAAATTAAATCAAGTATTGAGAACAAAGACTCAATAGTAGTTCAAAATGATCAAATACATTCACCAATTACAGTAAAATTAAAATTTCACAGTATAACTCTGCTTTCATAAACTGCTTTACACGAATCATAAGTTGATGGCAGACAACATCTACTGATCTGAGAGAAATGCCAAGAATATTCCTGCCTATGATGGCAATGTAATTAATTCATATCAGAATACACATTAACCCAAATCTCTATAATTAGGAATGATGATTGAATATTTCTCTTTCTTTTAATTGTAGAAAAGAATAATAATTTATATCTAATGAAAAATAATTTTATTCTCCAAAATTTTTATTCCCTCTAAAACCATTTACTTTTTCTTGAAGACTGTATTTGACTTTTAATACTCAAACCCTCACTGCCTCAATAATGTCTCAAAGTGGGAAGATACCACCAACAGCTAATTCATGGCGTTAATAAGTTTCACAGTAGTCTGTAATCTAAGGTTGATAGGGTAAATCATTTCATCCTCGTTATTTCATTTTATGCAATCTAAATGAGTTCTTGAATGACACTACCAGAAGTCTGTTATAAGAAGAAAAAAAGACGTATATTAGTGATAATATTAAGAACATAAGCAGAGAAATTTTTTGATTTGCTCAGCAGATTTTGTGCTTCACGAAGATATCTCTATTGAAGATAACTTAGGTCCCTGATATTTTATGTAAGCATTATGGTGAATTGTTTTGACCTTTTTACCTCTGTCCTTGACATCAGTAGATAACGAAGCCTGCCTGTACTCTATGCCTGGCAGTCTTCAACATCAGTTTTTTGCATTCAGTCCACATAGTCTTACCAGAACCTGCTGCTTCCAGTCCAGTGCACAGTATACCCCCTTATTTTATAAGCTATTCAGTTTTTTCATTTATATAAAGTTTTTATAATTATCAATTATAATACCAATTTAATTATAATTAATTAAAATAGAGCTTTTATACCCCTTCCACATATTCCTCCTATGTCAGACCCCTGGCAAACTGATGGTCTCCTCTTCTATGTTATGAACACATATAAATACAACCTCTTGAGTTATTTCAGTGTTGCCAGAATGTATGTTTCTAGAGTTAGTTAATGGCTTCTTTAAACCCTCTAAATTCTTTGATAAAGTTTATAAGTGTTCTTATGAGATCTGTGTCTTGGTGGTCCATTAGATAATTCTTGTAAACTATTTCTGTGACAATAATGGATTTGGGAAAGGTGATGGTGGTGGAAAAACTGTTCTATCCTTTCATGTTCTTTATATTTTTGTAAAAAAGCCTGGGCACATGTAGTCTATTGGTTGAAGATCTAATGTGGACAGAGCTGGCTGGGTGTTCACACAGAATATGAATTCTGGCCCAAAACTGAAGGTTAGGAAGGTTCAGTCAAGGCTCCTCAGACTCAGTTGGAACTCAGGTGTGGGACCTTGATCTAACCAAAAATAAGACTTGTGATTTTTCTTATAATTGTCACACAAGAAAACCATATTAAGAGTATGCTAAATGTCTTCAAATAAGCAAAACCTTAGCATATAAAAATATTAAAAGATAAGATCACCTGAGAAAATTGGGAGTGTTGAGTAGGTAAAGAAGAGAGGGCAGATGTGGAGGAGGAGGGAAGAAGAGGAGGACGGAAGAGAACATGGTGTAATGGGCTAGGGAAGGATAGAGAGGGAGAACAAGAAAAAAAATAACTTGACTGAGGGAGTCACAATGGGGTTAGCAAGAAGTCTGGCACTAGGAACATTGCCAGGAATCTACAAGGATGGCCCCAGCTATGAACCAGAACAATAATGGAGAGCGTGCCTGAACTGGCCTTCCCCTGTAATCAGATTGGTGACTACTTAATTGTTACCACAGAACTTTCATCCAGGAGCTGATGGAAGCAAATGCAAAGATCCATAGAGAAGCACTGGACTGAGTTTTCAAAGTCCGGTCAAAGAGAGTCAGGACCAATATGAGCAAAGGGGTGAAGACCATGCTGGGGATACAGCTTGCCTGGGCTAATGGGAGGTCACTGACTCCAGACTGACTGTGGGGATCCATATAGGACCCAACTAGGCATGAATAACAGTTGTATGGCTAGGGTAGTTTGTGGGGCCACTGATAGTAAGACAAAAATTTATTCCTACCACTTCAAATGGCATTTTGGAGCCCATTCTCTTTGGAGGAATACCTTGCTCAGCCTAGCAATAGTTGGAGGTACTTGGTCCTGTCTCAAAGTGATAGACTTTGTTGACTCCCCATTGAAAAACTTACCCTCTCTGAGAAGTGGATGGGGGGAGGAAGGTGGAGGAAGCAGGAGAAGGGGAGAGAGTGTCAACTAGAATTGGTATGTAAAATGAGAAAATATTGCCTTTTAAAAATAATTTAATCAATTAAAAATAGTAAAAGAAGATTGTCGTCTATATAAGTAAGTTTGTGAGATCTTATGCAGTTTCATATAATGAAGAGTTATGTTGAAAAAAACTTCTAATAAATTATAATTTTGTATTAAAAGAGCTGTAATTAAATAATGGTCAGTAGCAATAGTACTGTTTGATATAAGTGACATAAAATGATATCATAATCAAAGGCATAAGGGAATAAAATTACACTTACAAATTATTCCTACTGAAACTTTAAAGTCATCACAAGCAATATATTTCGTATGTGCCTTAGCAAATGACTTCAAAACTAATTACAATGAAATCAAGACAGAGATATGATTAGATAATAAAGTTAAAACCTGATGTCTACATTTTATTGATTTTTAAACTTCAGCAATATCATGAAAACTTGTTCTAAATTTAGAAGTCAAAATAGATTATGTAAGATTCTCCAATGTCATACTGAGGCAATGTTTAATAAGCACATCTTTAAAACTTTAAATGACTAAAGACCAATAGTAGTGTCCCACATTGTGGTTTCCTATCTGGCTAAAATTAAAGAAGTGTGGACTTAACTGTTAATGAAGCTGCAAGCATTTGAAAATAACCACTAAAATTAGTCTGCGTCATCCCAAAGGCATGGTCAGATTTTTCGTATTACTTATTCTATAGAAAATTCTTTGATTTCTTTGCCAGTGTATTTTTTTCAAATATTGTATGAGGATCAGCATAATCTCTGGCTCGGACAAGAAAATATTCTTGTTTTAGCAGGATGTAAAGGATTAAATATAAAGTCTTTGTTTGAAGGTGGTCATGAAAAATTCATGAACTGTTGCTATTCTGAAAAATATGCACCCCACATTGGACACTGAATGCACTTAGTCTGCGGGTGTGATTTGTTTTCTTTCCAAAATGAAATGTGTTATTATAAAGTCCTCTTGGAAGTGGGTTCATCTTCTCATTGTCTTATTCACTCTGACACGTGGTGATTTTGTACTTAGAACATCATAGCTTTAATGTTTGAAAAAAAATTCAGTGTGTGTCATAGAGTGAAATAGAAATGGATAGGTCTGTCTAAAGAAAAAAAAATTCCTATGCTAACCAAGAGAAATTTACTGCAGTGTCCAAAATATATACAGTGGTTAGAAGTAGGAATTTATAAGGACCATGGCTTACTGAATAAGTTTACAACTGCTAGGGTCTAAGAAAAATCCCCCCAAGCAGACCAACAACTACATATGCACTATCAAGTTCATTTTATTGATTTCAACATTGGGGTGGCAAAAGAGCAACCCCCAAAGTAGCCTAGAAGCCTTTAAAGTGGAATAAGGGGAATTCCAAAGAGGTAGGATTAATCTGGGATTGATTGGAAAAGGAAAGATTAGTCTGGGAGCTGAGTGGTGAGAGTTGTCTGGTGGGAGTCCTAGTAGTTAGACATTTTCTGGTAGCATAGTAGAGGAAGCTATCTTTAGTTTACTGATGTCTGAGGGCACATGCTGAGTTAGCAGAAGGGCTTTGGGGACTTTGGAGGCCTACTGAGTTAGCAGAAGGGCTTTGGGGATCCGATGAGCCAGCAGAAGGGCTTTGGGACCTTGCTGATGGTCATCCACAAGTTGTTGTTTTCATCAGACCAGCCTGCTCAGCTCTGTCCCATTCTAGTGAAATTAAACTAAGGTCTGGTGTCTTTCAGGGCTCTGGTTGCTACCCCCACTTCTAGCCCTTTCAACAACTATTTCACAGTGAAAATATTAACTAAATTACTGTGGTAAATATTAAAGACACATTTTTATATTGTGTACCCTTTATCTTAATTGAGACATAATTGGTAAAACATATGATATACTTGTTTATTTTTGTTTGTTTGTTTGATTGTTTAGGTTTTGGTTCTTTGAGACAGGATTTCTCTATGTTACAGCCTTAGCTGTACTGAAAGTCACTTTGTAGACCAGACTGATCTCAAACTCATAGTTATCCATCTGCTTCTGCCTCCCAGCTGTTGGAAAGAAATGTGTTTGCCACTGTGCCAGAATTGTTGAATTTTGATAATGAAAAAAATTGAAAATAATATATAGGAGCCCTGTATTATATTTAAATCATTTCTATTTTGTAGTCTCTGCTGAACAACTCATCAGTGTCTCACTCACCACATCTCAAATTCAAGACTACTTTCTCCTTAATTAGGATTACATCCTTAGAGGACTCACATCTGTAGACAACTGATTTCCTCTCTCTCCGTATCCATAGATTGCCTGTTGCTCCCCCATCTCTTTGGGGAACCTTATTAGACTTCACCAATCAACATTGACATTTCAACTAGTATCACATAAAGATTATGTAACAACATTTTTGGAAATTATTACCCCAATCTAGTTAACAACTCCATTTAAGCCAAAAGTTGTTTATTGTGTGTAAGTGTATTAGTGCCCTCCTTGTATATAGTTTCTACCTAAACAAATCAATATTCACTATTGTAATTATATTGTACATGAGTTTTTCTAAATGTATGTATTTTGTAATTTTTTTGTGACCATTAAAACTTCCATTTTTATCTTTCATCACTCAGTCCCTTGCAAACACCTATTGACCTTTTCCTAGACATTATCCAGGAAAATGTCATAAATAGATTTCTTTCTCTTTACTTGCTTAATGGAGTATGTCATTTTCTTTGATATGATGAATGAATGCACCAATTTCTTTAACTTAGTGACTGAAGAAGATCATGTTGTATAGAGTAATGCCTAAAAATGGGTTTTCAATCCCCAAAATAGTTTGGAAATTAATACATTTTGAATGTCATAAGATACTACATGCCCCTTTACATTCTGAGGCAAGGCTATTTCATAAGGGGAATACTGTTGAAGATATGATGGAAGGATTGTATGAGCTAGGAGAGTCAAGGTAATCTCAAGGGAATCAAAAGAAACAAGTAACCTGGACTCATAAGAGCTCACAGACTCTGGGCCAAGAGCTAAGGAGCCTGCATGGGAACAACTTAGGCCATCTATATATCTTTAACAGTTGTGTAGCTTGATCTACTTGTGGAATTTCTAGTGGTAAAAGCAAAGCTTGTCTCTAATGCATTCGCTGGCTTCTAGAAACCTATTCTCATACTGGATTGCCTTGTCTAGCCATAATACAAGGGGAGGAGCTTAGTCCTACTCCAACTTGTTATGCCATGTTTTGCTGACACCCATGGGAGGCATACATCTTTCTTAATAGAAACATAGGAGGAGTTGAATGAGGTGTGTGGGAGAGGGAGGTGGGAAGGAAGAATGCGAGAAGAGGAGAGAGGAGAAACTATGGTCAGAGTGTAAACTAAATAACCAAATTTAATCAATGATGATGATGATGATAATGAAATACAGCAAACACTGATGCATGGCAAGCTTCCTACTTCAACACTGGCCCATTATGGTATTATAAATCCATCTGGCAGATATTGTTACTGAATATAAGAGACAAAATGTGTTGGTATAATTATTATTCACTTACACAAATTCTTTAAGAAGTGTATACAATACTTTTGAACATATTCAACTCACTTCCACATCTCCTTGCAGATTGACACTCTTTTCCTATTCATTTTTCTGTCATTATAATCTTTCAAATCTATCAAGTTCAATTTGTGTTGACGATACATTCTTGAATGTTTGAACTTCTACTGAAACACTGAGGACCTACTTAAAGCTGGATTCTTTAAGAAAATTGACCCTCTGATTCCAAGAAACTACCGGCTGCCAGTAGCTTCTCAATTAGAGGTGCTACCATAATAAAAGAATAGAACAGAGAAGGTAAACTTGGGATGGTTGCTGGGATCCAGACACTAAGAGGGAATACTGAAAAGGATAAATAACATTTGAGTGTTTGGAAAGAGCCATATGTGAACTTACTGATACAGATGGTTACATACCTACTATATACACATGTATATGCACACACACATACACACACACACAACTCATATAAAATTAGTTTTAAAAGGAATTACTTTGTAATAAGGCAGATGCCACATAATAGCAAATATAATCCAGGGCCATATTGGTTTGCTTATGTTGAAATTATTGGGAAGTTTCTAGATGTATAAACAGTACAGGCTATTATCAATGCCATTGGTTGATATTCATAACTTTTGTAAGATACTATTGCTTATAGAAAATACAGAAATCAAATATATACCTTGAACCTTCATCTCAAATGACTAGCTTTTCTAATTCTGGAAGATGCTATACATGCTACCTGGGGAAAAACCTAATCCTCAAGCTTCCCAAACTGTGCAATATGAGAGGTATAGTAACAACTAATCTAGGAATACACATCAACTGATATAAAAGGGACATGAATACCGCAGAAATAACTAAGCACTTTCTGATTTAAGTGCAGCTCCATGAAATGAAACCCATATCTGTCATCATTATTAGGCCTAGTCATAGGCCTTAGTGGAGAACTTACTACTACTATTTTTCCTGTAAATGGACATGGTATAGAAACAATTCTTAATGTTTTATCATTATACCCATAGATTAGTATGTCAGTCAATTTTCAGAGAATATTGTATTTGCAGTAAATGGTATTTAACATAAAAATCAAGGTACAGCAAAAAGAAACTACAGACTGTAGAACCCAAATGGATAAACTCTGTCACACACCCTCCCTGAGTCAGGGATCAAAATAGAATGTGGTTCAGAAAATGGCAAGTGTCTGATGTGATGGATGAGTACAAGGAAAAATTATTTTTCTAAACACATCAGAAAGGTAGTTTTCCACACTTGTATAAGATTTATATCACCCCAAGTTGGTTGGTTGGCACTCACTAGTAATGACTGAGTGAAATGGAGATGCCTAGCAACTTTGGAAAAGAGAGGTGCGTTATATATAGAAAGTCAGTGTTCATCCTACCTCTTGTAGGTGATAGCAGGTGCCATAGGACAGACAGAGTGGCGAGGGCTTGTGGATAAAAGCTCAAAATGAATTCTCACAGTAATGGAAAAGGGAGTCAGGTTTAATGTCCATGAATGCCCAGCTCTGAGATATGTTTCCTTATATTATGACATACTATATGATGTGGTATTTTATATCAACTTCAAGCAGTTATCACAAACAAATGCAACAAGCATATGTTTAAATATACATATGTAACAAATGATTGTTGTAAGGTTGTGTGAAAACAGAGTTTAAATAACAGATTTCAAAATTCTTAAAATTGCATTTTAGTGAAGAATTTATTAACTTTATTTTCTTTTTATATTGTCAAATTCTGGAAAACAAAGAAAGTCTAAAACTATTAGAATGACATTTCTTGAAATGTTAAACTGAAGTTATGTTTATCCTATATTCTTTTATTGCAGATTTCAAATATGTTTTCTATCTGCTTACTAACTATCAAAGTTTGTCTGTTTAAAGTTAAGGACCATTGAGCTTGGATTTATATTAGAGTTAAAATTATATCATTGTTATATGCTGGTATCTTGAAGGTGTTAAATTGTTAACTAAAGAGAAATCAGAAAGCTACTCATTTTGAATGCAATAGTTTTGCTATAATTAACCATGTATATGTTTAATTTCTGCTTCCTTAATAAAGAAAAATGGACTAGATAGACGGTCTAGAGTTTGAAAGCACTTGTTACTCTTAGATAGGACTTGGGTTTGATTCTTATTACCCACATGGTAGATCACAACAGCCTATAACTTCAATTCTAGAGACTCCATACCTTAATTTTAAAATCTGCAGGCACAGAGCATTGACCTTATGAACAAAGAAAAATCAAAGCAGAATGTTCATCCACAAAAATAATAAGTTTTTAAATGAACAAATGAATGTTTTCCACTGGACAGATTTATGGAATTAACAATACAGAGGTATATAATAAGATTAATGTAAAATTACTATCTTATTTTTAATGTAACTTAGTGTTTCATAGGAAAATATGTATGATATATTTATGTTTTCTCATGTTTTCCTTCTCCCAGACTATTCTAATCTCATTAAATAGTATAAGCATATAATATTTACTAACGTGGAAGAATGAGAAAAACATGCAGTGATAAAATTCTTGGGCTATCAGAAAAAGTAAAACAAAACAAACAAAAGGCTGTGACTAATTTTACCTTTTCAGTTGCATGTCTAAACTTATATTTTTGAAATATAAGAAGCTGAGCTTTTCTTGAGGGTTTTTGCACCATAAATAATTCTTTTGAATTTTTGGAGTATTGTGGTAAATATCACTCATCTAGTCCAAAGGTGCCACATCCTCGAGTTCACAACCCTCCCGGCACCCTAATTTTGGCCAAGTGAAACAGTAAGATTTATGTACCTAAAATAATAAATTTTGTTGTTTTTAAGCCACTACACTTGTAGTGATTTGCTACAGACTAAATAGAAAACTGTTAACAGAACCCTACAGGCACTGTAAATCCATCTTCATATTTGCTCATTGACTCTCCTTCCATAACCTCTTTCCATGGCCAGCCGAAACTACAAAATCCCTCAGCAGAGATTTGTAACCTTTAACTTACCTGTAACTGCAGGTGGCTGGCTCTCTCTGCACATATTTACTTCACATTTGAATCCATTTGTTCCTCTTAAATTTCAGTTTCTCTTACAGAGATCCCAGTGTGCATTTCTTAAGATTATAAAAATTTATGAGAAAACAAAACAAAATGCTGAATAAATTGTTTCTCAGTTTAAAATCATATGTCCTGCAGTCAGTGATTCATGAGACACACAGAAGAATCCTAGGTGATGGGGAATAATGATTGCAGTGTAGATATTATGGAGATGTTGGCAAAGAAGTCTGCAGAACGGTGCTGCTAACCAAGTAGGTGCCTTTACTAGAGAAATCAGAAAGATGTGTGAAATGGCAAAATTGTGAAATGAATTGGAGAGAGGCAGCACAGAGGGTAATAACAAAAAATTTACATGATTCTACTTACATGCAAATACATATAGATATATATCAATATATTGCATATTTGGGGGCCTGGGAGATGGACCAATGCAGTACAAGCATGAGGTTTTGAGTTCACTCCTTATGTATCTATGTTAAAATATATGCTGTGGTGACATGTGCCTCTTATATCAGTGCTGAGGGAAGACAAATGAATCCCTCTTGCTTGAAAGCCAGTTATTTTAGATACATTGATCAACTCCAGTTCCCCTGAGAAACATTCTCCCTGAAAGTAGAGTGGACACCAATGAGGAAAAACAATGATGTAAACTCCTGACCTACATTCATACACACACACACACACACACACACACACACACACACACACCCCATACATTTATACATACATATCTTTATATAATGCATATTAAATATGAAACACATTTCATCATACATGGAAGCATAAAGGAGACTCTTTGAAGGGAAATGGAACAGACAAGAAGGAGAAATCGATGCACTGTGGGGAAAGACATTAATCTTTCAAATGCAAATATAATGGTAATTAAACTAGTAGCATTATCTGCTATTTGTAGGTCATAATAACTTCTTGCACAGCATGAAACTGTATTGCCCTCAAAAAAATTTTTATGTAATTTTCCATTATTTTCAAAAGTCTAATTCTAGATGTAATACACCTTTTCCTACTTCAGTCTGAGGGCTAGAGAGAAGAAAACAGATAAAAACCACTCTTATAGTCACAAATCAGGGATAGATATACACCTGTTTTATCAATAAAATATTGTCTGAATACCATAGGATGTGTTTTTAATTCTATACTGTAAATAATGTGACCATGACATGAGAAGATGATTTATTAGAATTTTGAGATTTTACAATTAGGATATGTGAAAAAATCATAAGTACTAGAAAGATTGCTTATAACTTAGAGGATTTTCTGCTGTTGGCAAAGAACTCAAGTTCATTCTCATTATGTGATATGGCACACAACATTCTGAAAGTCCAGAATATCTGAGGGAAAAAAAGGAAAGGAAAACAAAATATACTCAAATTCCACTCTGGGAATAAAATATTTCCCTGATATTTTATGTTTAGAAATTTTATATGAACCCTGGCTATATGTTGAAAACTAGCAAGAAATAAATTACAATTTAAATTTCAGAA
>JAQHUG010000313.1:1410321-1422947 GCA_028555095.1 Dicrostonyx torquatus
TATTTATCTGCTCATTTAAAAGTGGATATTAGCAGTAAAGTAAAGGATAACCCTGGTATAACTCTCAGACCCAGAAAGTCTTGGTAACAAGCAAGATTCAAGGGGAAGGGCAGTCTCATCTCCCTGTGAAGGTCAAATTGAAGGAGGAGAAGGGTTCCAGTGGAGATTACGTAAAGATAGGAATGAGAAGGGGGGGTCATTTTGGACTCAAGCACATGTATCAGGACCTGATACACGTCAAACTCCCCAAAATCTACAAGGTTGACCTCTACTAAGACTCCTAGTAAAATGGGATATCTCGTCTGAATTGGCCATTTCCTTTGACCAGGCAAGACTCCCAGCGAATGAATTGAGACACCAACCCAACCACATACCTACTGTCAGTCCTGTCTGTAGCATGTGCTATATATGGTAAGGGTGGCACAGAGATTTTGGGAGTGGTCATCCAAACTGGTCTATCCTAGGACCTTTGCCAAGAGAATAGTAAACCCAATCATGACACTGTCTGGCATGCTGGTACCTAGAGTCTAGATAGCTCAGAGACCTAGGAGAGAAAAAACTGCCGAAAACACGACTGGAGACAAGTGTCAGTGTAATTATGCCTAAGGGTATTCTGTTATAGCCATAAATTTGTACCTATTCCAGTTGTCATCAGAGAGGTTTCAACCAACAACTGATAGAAATAGATACAGAGACCCATAGCCACACATTAGACTGAACTTGAGAATCCTGCAAAAGAGTAGGAAGAAGGATTGTAGGAGCCAATGGAGTCAAGCACACATCCATACTTACAGTTCTGAGATGACCACATTTTTTTTTCCTGAGACATGGTTTCTCTGAGTAGCAACCCTAGCAGTCCTAAAACTAGCTCTTATTGACCAGGTTGACCTCGAACTTACACAGGACCACCTGCCTCTGTCTCCCAAGTGCTGGGATTAAAGGTGTGTATCACCACTGTCTGGAAGATAATCTTCTAATCAGTAGGATGTCATGGGTTGAACTCCTTAAAGTAGTGTTCTGTTATAAATGTCCAAAACCTCAGACTTTCTGTCTCTGTCTATGCAGGAACACACTCCAAATCTTTGGAGGAACAACCTAGTGTCCCTTGCTTTTACAATCAATCTATCTGTATTTATTCACTTGGAAAATTATGTTGAATAGAAATACAAAAGTCTGGATCTTAAAGTGGATCCCCAAATAGGCGACTCAAAAATTTCCACTCTATGAGTATTAAAAAAGGACAACTACCAAGACAGAATTTTGCTCTGTTCATAATCTGGTGCAGTCACACAAATCACGGTTCCTGATTAAATGGTATCTTATTTTGATAGTAGTAGCAGTTGTTTGTTTGTAATTTTAATAATTTTATTGTCTTGTACTTTGATAATTTAAAAAATTGTGTTACTATTTTTATAGGAGTAATTTGTTTGAAAATGTATTTTACCAACTATGTACCTGGTATCAGCAGAGGCCAGAAAACTGGCATAAGAACAAATGATTGTCATCTTCCATGTGGTTACATAGTATTAAACATAGGTCCTTACCAGAGCAACAAGTACTCTTAATTACTGACTGAATTCCCTAGCCCTTTTGGCTGCTTTTTAAAACCCTATATTTTCTTCCATTTAAAAAAAAGAATGGGAGGAAAAGAAAACTTTATTGAGTTAACTAATATCTCTGGTTCTTTGCCTCCAAGAAAGAACCAATTGTTCTATTTCACAGCTACATTTAAAATTACCCTATTATCTGTCTCATGTCTTTTTATAAGTTGTACCATGTCCTCAGGCATGATTAGGAAGAAATTTTATATCCTCCATGAAAGTAAGAGAAAATGATGATACAGAGAGGGACAACTAGAAGATCTTTGCTCAAATTTTAAATGTTGGTATATTAAAGATGCAAGATGAAAAAATGGAAGGCTAGTTTCTCCCAGCCTCACACAATATTGCACCACCATGCAGCTGATTGACCATATTTGGCCATTTCCACACATACAGAAACACATTACAGAATCTAATGATGATCTGTGACTCATTCTAACACTATAAACTAACAATTGCATCTTAATATTCGAGAGTAAACTATTAAACTTATTATTCTATTCTTTTTTAATTAATTAGCTTTAACTTAAGCTAAATTATAGTTTGGAATTTGTATATTTTATTTATGGAGTTAAATGAAAAAGCAGAATTGCTAATATAGTGAGAAAAGGGAGGGGCAGTGGAGAAAAGTTTCAAACTTTAGACAACTATACAGAAAGAAACATTTATTTAGTTTATTATGATGAACAACACAAGTGTGGACAGTTGCAAAGATACTACTAGCAGTGGAGAGAACATATGATGCAAGGGTTTCCATTCTTTAGAAGGACTTGCAAAGTTTGAGTGAGCCAAGTTGCATGCAGTTATCCAGCGTGCAACTCCTGCTGTACCAATGAAGACAGCCCAGAATGCAGTCATTGATCAACCAAGAATACCCTGATTTGCATAGGCCACATTTGCCTGGGACAGAGTGCATAGCTCTAAATCACTTGCACAGAGCTTCATAGTCATCCCTGACTGGACAATTAACTACTCTTGACTGCCAACTAAGGAAGATGGTTCATCTGTTAGAAGTAACATTATAATTTAGCCTCATGGTCATGCATCTGGAATCCCATAAATCCTATGGGGAGATGGAGATGAAAATCACGAGGAAGTCATTGGACAGCTAGTCTGGAGAACACTGGGCAGAAACAGAAACAAGGAAAATGCACCTGCCGCAACAATGTGGCTGGAGAACCAGACTCTCAAAATTTGTCCTATACATATCACATGGACACTAAAATAAAATAAACAAAACTTTGAGAAAAGATTATGCATAGATGATCAAAGTAACCTTGGCCTTCTTATTCTCCTGCCTCAGAATCAGTAGTACATTTTTTCCCCAATGTTACTACCTAAAGCAAATTTATGAAGCTTTTCTTCCAGACTCTTTTGAATGGAAGCAAGAGTGAGGTGCAAACTTTATCAGTGAACTAGAATCCTCCGATTCTATGCTGAGATGATGTGCCTGATGAGTTCTTTCCACCTTTCTTTTTTCAGTTATTTGTACAGAGTGCTGTCCTTCTTTTGGTACATAGTCCACTTTCTCATGCATTACTTAAACTCCATACTTTCGAAAGTAGTGAAATTTCTCTCAGTAGGAAGCTGAGTTTTCCTGGAGTAAAAGATCTATAACATTAGCTGTGTGAAAAAGCTCTATTTCTCCTACAAGCTCAAACCACTTAATGAATAAAACATGAAGCTCATAAAGAACTGTGCATTGCCCTTTAGCTAGGAACTTCAAAAGTTTTGTTTGGAAAGCACTGTTTGTTCTAACTCTTCGAAGAAACAATCTTGAAACTTTATGTTCTCTGTAACCTTTTCATTTCTTTTCAAACATTGGCTCGTTTATTTCTACTTCACTGCAATTCAGAAAACTACACAGAAATTAATGCATATATATGCACATACTATGTAAAATATTAAAAGAATAGACTCTTATCTATGTCCACTAATGTTCTGTGTATACTAATATTTCTAGAAATGAGTATCTTTTAGGGGTTCTATAAACATGGTTTGTGAGATATATAATATATTAATAGGCAAAACTTTTCTTTCTATTTTAAACTTTGAAAAGATTAAATTCCAAACCATATTTTGGCGTATCATTGTAATGAGAAGCTATTATTCTAAAAATTGATTAAACTCTAAAAGTAGAGAAGGACCCTAACATTAATGTCTGCTCCTACACAAAATCTCCTTGGACTCATCAACTCTGACAGCTTTACTAGGCTCCATTAACCATTAGTTAAATTAGCCATAACTTTTTAGCATTATTGGCTAATTGCTTTGCAATTCTCTGGTGTCTCCAGTGTATAATAAAACTTCTTATCGACACAACACCCTTTAATTCTGAGTGTGATCCCTGACCATCTAAATCTTCATTGTTGACCTGTCTTTCTACTGTCTCGTTACCTTTTTATAGACTCAGATACCAAGAAACATTTAAAATCTGAGAATTGATCCTATTCTTCATATATACACTGAAATACTAATTCAAAGAAAGAAAAATGTCTTGAAAATTATAATCCTTAAGCATTCACCTTGCCTGCAAAATAAATAAATTGTCAATGTTGTTATGTATTTACCACCTATATCAAATTCTATATTATTTAGATAGGAGAAAGTATGTACCCTGAATAAACTGTGTCCTTATATTTTTTTTTTGTTCTCCAAAACCTGTTAAGCTAATTATACTGTATTTCTTAGTTTGGACACCTAAATGAGCCTCCTAACCTCTTTAACAAGACTAAATATTATTGTATATTTTAAATAATTTAGGAGAGTGAAATATTTTCTAGTATGTATATACTGACAAAATCAGCATGCTGAATATTCAGATAAAACCAATATCATACATTTTACTTATAAGCATTTCCAAGTAAATTAATTGATTGTGGATGTTTTGTTTATTTTCCTTTATTGTTGGTATTTGTGGGGTACCAAAGATTTATTTCAGGGATGTGAACATGTTTGAGTGAAGTTCTATCGTCAAAATATTGTCTTAACACTTGATCATTCCTCCATACATCCAAAAATATTTAATGTCCTCTATAGAGTAAAGAAAATTTTAGAAACTGAAAGCAGTATTTGAAAGATTTCATGATCCCACAAATCACTGAGGCAACAATGACTACTTTTAGAGCTAAATTTCTATTGAGGATTTTGCATGTGCTATGAAGAAAACTTAATGAAGGAACATATGCAGTGACTGGAGGGATTACCAGAGAAAGATATCCTCAAAAGGTAACAAAGGAAGACCTTAATATAAAATGCATTTATGATGAAATATGACCAAGAGAGGAAAGACATGTGGACAACAGTGGAAGAGAATCCTAAAGCAATAACACATGTTCTAAGGCCTAAGCTTCCATTGACTTTAATAGAACATAGTGATGCAATGAGTAAGGAGAATGGGTACATATATGCTAATAGGGCTAATAAAAAATAGAAGAAAAGAAAAAAATGGCATACACATAAAGTCATATATAAAACAATTTCAGACTTTTGTATGAAGCTTAGATGTACATAAAAACTATGAATTTAAGAGAATTTTTAGTATACCTTCAATCAATTTCCTCTAATATTACTTTGAATATTCACAGTACATTTATAAAGGTTTAAAATAATCACTGCTAAAATGTAATTACTTAAATTATGGGCTTTGTCTCAGACTTCTCTACTTTTTGTAGTATAGTGCTTTTCTTGTTTCATGTAGCAGTCTAAGCCATATTTAATTAGCTGCCATGCCTCCTGAGACCCTTCCAATTTGAGAGACCATGTTCATCTTCCACTTAATTCCACACATATTACAATTCGCAAACTGCCTAATTAATTGACAGAATTCCATGTTATTTACTTATGGCTTCTGATCTCTCATCATTACACAGATGCTATGGATGTGGAGGACAAATACTGAAGTAGTGGGGAACTTGTCTCACAGCATTGCTGCTGAAGTCACAAGTGTCACAAGGGCCTTGCTAACTTTCATTTTAACCATTGACTGGCCTGACCAGACGTCTTTGAAACCTGTCTTAAAACAGACAGATGACAAAGGACAGTGTAGGTAGGTTAGGCTATTAGAAGCCTCTTGTTAATAGGTGAGACCGGAATTGGAAATGTATTTTATGCAGAGAGGTTAATAATGGAGTTGGCAAGAAGTGGTCCCCTAGGATTCAGAATAAACTATTCATTTATCCCTAAAAGGACATCAGTAGAATTTGTGAACAGCTTAGATACATGGGAAAAAAGGATAATATCAAAGATTCTTATCATAAACATCAGGGAAAAGGAAGTTATTATTTACTAAAATGGAAGGTTTGTGGAGCATAGATTTGACTTTTCTCATAAACAGGCTAATGTTGAGTCTACTATTTAGTGTCCAGTAGAATTTAGTAGTGTTTTTTTTCCGACAACATTGACATTTAAATTTTGATTTGAACCATTTTAGAACTAATTTTAAATAATGAAATTATATGAATTTATTTGATAAAGAATAGCTAAGAATCATAATTTAAAAACTCCACATGCTCCATCCTGTTTATTATTTCCTTATTATTGAAACTAAATTGTATAGAATATAACAATGATACTAAAATAGTTATTTTGAAAATCAAACTGTATTATTCTTGTGTAATAATGTATTAAATATATATATATGTATATAGTGTATAACATAAAGTATGTGAAGTTCAGAGGACTATTTAATACGTTTTTTATCTCCTTCAACATCTATATGGCTTCTGCGTATCAAAATCAGGTCACCAGGTTTGTACATAAAGTAATTTTACCTGCTGAGCCATTTTACCCGGCCAATAAACTTATTTCATAACTAGTTATTGGCTGCCTGCTGTATGTGTCCATCTACTGTGTGCCAGTCTGTTCTTGTATCACTTGTATTATAAAGATCCTATAGCAGAACTTACCCCTTATTGGGAAGTGCAAGGATGAGATAAAACAATGTGAGAGGAAAGAAAATCACTCTAGCATATATGAAAGATGGGGAAAATGACTTTAACAAGACACCTCAATGCCAGTGAACAAGTTTTGAGAAAATTTCACTGTTATGGACTACTGTAAAGATGCTCAAAACCTACATACTTTTGACACTATCAAATTAACTCCAGGAAGTTGTGCAAAACACATGTTCTTTTTATGTGACATTTATATAATTGGTAGAAAATAATTTGGAAAGAACATACATTTTACCATAAACAACTAAATTATGCATTTTTGCAAATATTAATGATATTCAAAATTATTTCATATTAAAGTTTTCAAAATATTATTTAAGCAGATAAAAATTACAGCTACTCAGATTTGCCCATTTTGTGCATTGTGCATTTATTAAAATAGCAGACTGTACCCATATTTACAACAAATAAAATTTTCATAATATAAATATTAAAATCAAATTTAAGTGACAAAGCAGTAAGTTATACATATAGATTTATATATAATTTGCAATATATTATTAATAATAATATGATTTTCATTATGTTATCTTAATTTATACAGTACTTACTTATACTAAAATCATATCTTGGGAGATTCAATGCTTCTTTCTCTATATAACTACATCCATAAAAATATAATTAAGATATGACACTAAAGTTTGGCTAAAGTATCAAATGTTTAAAGAATCCAATTTTTAAAGATGAGACTACTTTTAAAAAAATATTAAATGAGAATTACCCATGCCCAAATCACTTAACGATAATCCCAGTATCAAATCTATTGTCGAAGAAAAAATAACATAGAAATTATTAGCTTATTCTGCTATGTTGTCTGTGAGTATATTGGCAGATCGTGACACTTATTTTCATTTGAAGATAAACTAAAAATCTTGAGTAATTTTTATAAGAAACTTCAGTTACAACCTTTGAATCACAGGATTTTCAAAACAAAAATTGAGATATTTTTCTAATACAGAAAGCCATATTCTTAGGTATGTGATTTCACACCCAAAGAAGAATTTAAATGGATATTTAAAATGAAAATGAAATTCTATGCCAATACAATAATGCTTCTAACCTATAAATTTGTAGAAAATATGTTACCTACTAAACACATCAAATATTGAGATTCAGTCACCAGCTTGTCATTTAAGTGAGAAATCACAAATTAAATGATTTATACTTTTATTCAACATGTAAGCATATACCAGTAATTGGTTTTAGATTTTGTTGTATGTGTTCAAGGTAGACCAATTATAACCTATAAAGCCGTTACGTTATCATAAGAATGAGAATATATAGATGTTCCAGTATAAAATTAACTATTCTATTTAATTTTGTTCCATAATGCCAATATTTTAAAAATAGAGTTAAGAAATTAAAATAAACCTTATTGCAAAATTTAAAATACATTAGGTCCATATATATATATATAAAAAGAAGAATGGAAAAATGAGGGTTAAATTGTAGTGTAGGAGTAGAGGTCAGGTCATTTGGAGAGTTGGACAAGGGATTAAATAATGTTAAAGACTTTTCAAATATATATATATTTGAATATATATATATATATATATATATTTGTGTGTGTGCCTAATAATATAAAAAATTGATTATATGATTCATTTATACACAAAAGTACTACTGCAAAGGAGGAAAATGTCTTGAAAAGTATAATTCTTAAAGCATTCAGTTTTACAAATATTCAACATATACAAACACAGTGTATATACATATATATGAAATATATATGAATTAAAATATATATCTGTGTATCAACCATTTTTATAAACATTCACACACATACAAATAAACAATTTGTGAATATACATATATATGAATTAATTATATATGAATTAAAATATAATTATATTTTTATTTTTTCCTACCAGTTCAAAGATTATTTTTTCTCTTTTAGAGTTGTAAGGCAATGATATTCTATATTCCAACAGCCCACACATTGCCGGCCTTACCCTTGCTCTTGGTTACTATCCAGAACCTAATGGTAAAACGCCATTGCTAAAGTAAACACTTGCTTGAATCACAGAATATGACTATATAAGCTGTTATTTACCTGGAAGCTTTATCCTACCGGAGTCCTTTCCTAGTACTGGACGGGGCTGTTCATGCTGTCATGGGAGGAAAAAATGATTAATCATACCCAGTTATGGACTCTGTGAACTACAGTAATGAATGTACTGCAGTCAACACGTGTGCTGTGCAGTGGCACATGCTAGTGACACAAACATCATAAAGTAACCACCCATGTTTTCTTAGGATGATATAATTAGAAATTCACAGTCTGATGTTAGACAGGTCATAGGACCAAGAGGAAAACCAACTCTTACTACTCTGGCAAATAGAAATAAACCAACACTTAATGACTTATTTTTATACACATAGATCAGTACATATTTCAATCCTCAATTGAGAAGTGTTTATTTACAAACATGGTGATTTGACACAGGCATGAATAATTGACTAAGGTACTTCTGCCTAAGAAAGTAAATAAGGTTCACTCAGTACTAAAGTGGGTATACATATATTCTCCCCAAAGTACAGATACCAATGTAGTATGGCTGCTGGAAAGAGAATATAGGAAGCTGAGGCAATAAATAATTACAAGTAAATAGAGAAGTGTGATAAAAGAACAGCAGTTGTTCACAACAGAATTCACAGTGATTGTGAGAGCTTGAACAGGACAACCAGCATAAGGTAGACCAAATCCCAGCAAGGAGATGGGGTTGGATGTGAAATCCTTTCAACTATTGCAGTTCTCAGTAGTTGTTAGCTCTACCTCTGTAGTTGAGGTATTTTTGTGGAACAGGATAGCCCTTTATAAGTTCAACCACACTCCACTGGATGGCCACATGCACAACAATATATGAATAAAAAAATAGTTAATAAATTTGGTTGAAAAGGGACATAAAATCTGGGTAGGTGGAGGAAGAGAGGTAACAAAATTTGGAAAGAGTTGAGAGATGGGGATCAATTATTTCTAAAAGACATTTCATGAAACTATCAAAAAGTTTTTTTTAAAAAAATTACTCATGTAATTTGAGTTGGTGTAACTTTTCTACACATGTATACATGAATGGATCAAAATCAAATCCTTTCCTTCACCATTTTCCCAATTTTTCCCACCTAAAGTATTTAGTTTTATTGAATTAATTTGTAATTTTGGATATGTTTGCTTGTTTGCCTTCTGCCAGAGTCTCATGTCACTTAGGCTGGTCATGAAGTGGCTGAGTTGCCTGATTCTTCTAATTTAATGTCCACAATGATAAGATCACAGATAATGTGATTATGCCCAATTTTGATATATTAATAGTTGTCAAGATAACAAATGGCATTCATTACACATTTACACAGCTTTATTTATGTTAAAACTTAGCATTATATTTTATAAACCCTAAGAAAAATTAAAGATTAGAATTATAATTGTTTGTTTATTTTTACATTGAATTTCCATACAGATACATATAATTTGACCTCAAACACATTCAAAGATAGACTTAATAAACTCTTGACCATATTTATCCCTTCTGAGATAACTATGTTTTCATTATGCATTAGTCAGGGGACTTACACTTGCATAGTTATATATTAGTCTATAGACAGAATAATATATTATTAAGGAGACAGTTAAGCCTCACTTGACCCTTCCTCATATTATACTCCAAAAAGAGCTTTATAAATTATCTGCATATAGAACTCAGTGAGTACTAATGAGTGCCTTTGAAATTCAAAAGTATTGAATGAAATGTGTATTTGTACTTGAACAGGGTTCATCCATAGATACTATAAAAAGTACTCATTTTACATGCCACATTTTCTATAATTTATGAATGAATTCTTTGTAGTTCCAAAAATATTGCTTAAAAATTGGCATTCTCATTTTCAATGGGACAGAATTCTATATCAGTGGTTCTCAACCTGTGGGTTGTGACTTCGAGGATCAAAAAAACATTTTCACATGGGTCAATTAAGACCATTGGAAAATACAGATATTTACATTACAATTTGTAACAATAACCAAATTACAGGTATAATATTGCAATGAAAATAATTTTATTCTTGGAGGTCTCCACCATGTGAGAAACTGTATTAAAGGATCACAGCATTAGGTAGATTGAGAAGTCCTGTTCTAGATTATCTTTTATATTCTATACAATATGATCCTAATGTTTGCAGTGAACTTTCAATCATTTATACAACTTTTGATATTAGCATGTTTATAAACTTTTGTTACATTAATTTTTATTTTTAGTGATTTTAGACTTTACCTACTGTTTTCTGTTACATATTTTATACTGTTTTATAGATTAGATACTTCAGTAAACTATGCTGTCTACCATTTCTATTAATATTTTTATCTAATATATTGTAAATATTCATATTTGTAAGATATCCACTAACATCAAAAGTCTATTGAACAGAATTCATGCCAAATTTCATCTTCTGATTTGACAACTACTTGAAAGGTCTTACCTGCTTTGTAAATATAAGTGTGAGTTAAAACAAAAATAACCCTTAGAAAAAAGAGTTCTATTTTTGATTAGATAATTTACTTGAAGTTATATTTATGTTTGAATGTTTTGATTCCAAAGAAGCATAAACTTTATGAATTTATGCATATGTACTTTATGAAATTCCACAAATCAGCTTCAATCAAACATTATTTTAGAACATACAGAAATATGTCTTGAGACAGAATATAAGATAGTTGAAAAATGAAATAGCTTAAAAATTATTGGCATATTCAGGTGGTAACAAATCGGCAGAATGGAAAAATGTACAGATTTTTCTTTATAATACAGTGTTTATGGATTGAAGAAATAGTAAAAAATACACAAATTTGTGTATGGTATGAACATTTAATGTTGTGCAAACTCAACAAGTAAGCAACAATAGAGGTGTGGGTGGGAGCCTTGAATTTGACCCACTTGCATGTTTTCATTCCCAGCTTACCACAGACCTTATCTTGTCTAGTACCTTCTCTGGAAATCCATGCCTGCCTGAACCCAGGAGGTTTGAAGTTTCCTTGCAGTCTTTTGCCTTCTGCCCATGAACTGTTGAGGCACTTTGCCAGTATGTTGATTTTCTTGTGCTAGGAGGCAGGAATACCAGAGAGGAAGAAGAAGATAAATAAGCCTGTGATGTGATAAACATGTGTAGGCAGCCTCAATATCATTGCCATTAGGAAGCTGTGGGAGTTTATTGATCCTAAAGAAGGATGAGGAAATTAGTGGTGCTAGAAATTATCAATTTCATGTGAACAGGTTTGAATTATTACCTAAACCTGGAAAAACCTCCACTTCTATCATACTTTTTGACTAGAATACCACAAATTACTCTGTTGGTGATCTTTTAGACCTTTTTGCCCAAAGTGGGATTTTTATTCCTGCTCATCTTCTCTGGGCAGACAAATCATTAATACTTTACTGGCTAGAAAAGCTGCAACAAAATTTCTTGAAAGACAGATTCCTGCTAGCTAAAAGACATCTGTGATACCCGTGCAAAGAGTAGAGCAAAATTGAGCTACTTGAATCATGTCCAGAAAATAAAGTCTCAAGTCAGTGATACTTCATTTCACAGGATTTCATTTTATGAATGGAAGAGTAACACAAATGACTTTGTTGAATGTCATTTTTTACAGTTTCAGCAAAATTGAAGATGGAGGATCAGAACTTGTATAAATAAAATCTGTGTAAATGGCACAAATGGCAGTGAATAAGCATGCAGCCATGGTTAATATTGGTAAGGAAGAGCTGAAGCAACACTTTGATCAAGAAACAAGAGTTACAGGGTGATGATTATGCCTTCAATTCCAGTACTTGGGAGGCAGACAGGTTGATCTCTGTGAGTTGAAGGACATTCTGGCCTACAGAGTGGGTTCCAGGCCATGATCCAACGTGCTACAGAGAAATCCTGTCTTGAAAAACCAAGAGAGAGAAAGAGAGAGGCAGAGAGACACAGGGAGAGACAGAGAGAGATATTAACAGTACAGTAAAAGGTAAGCAAGGAAAAATGATTGAAATACTTGTTTTCTGAACAGACAGTGTTAACTTCTGCTTAGTGTGTGCCTACA
>JAQHUG010000313.1:1436112-1451558 GCA_028555095.1 Dicrostonyx torquatus
GCTGGAGGCTGGAAGCTGGGTGCCATGAACACAACCCGTACCTCTCCTTCTTTTACAACACCCCTTATTGCCTAGCTATTGGACATTTAGCTATTTATTAAACCAATGAGAGAGCATATCACACTGTACAGAAAGAATGTTCCATAACAGGATGGCATATTTTGTTTAGCATATTTAAGGGATAAAGTATATCAGGATAGAAGCCATGGAGGTGGTATATGAGAAGAAAATTGTAAAGAGGGGAGAGAGAAGAAAAGAGAAAGAAAATGAAGCAATAGTAAGAAAAAGAAAAAGAAAAAGAAAAAGCAATACCTAACAATTTGGACACTGTCATAAACTATGTGATTCCTACTTTTAAAAAATTTAATAAAAGTGGAGCTGGGCAATAATGAGCACATGCTTTCAAACCCAGTACTTGGAAGGCAGAGGCAGGCATATCTCAATGACTTCAGGGCCAGCTTGTTGGACAAACTAAGTTCCAGGATAGCCAGGACTGTTACACTGAGGAACACTGTCTTGAACAACAACAAAGTGAATGCGCCAAGGTAATGGTGGTGTAAAAAGACGTGGTTCCATGCCTCTGCAGTTCCTTCAGCATTGAAGACACTCTGCAGGATGCTTAAGGCAGAGTTAGCTGCTTCTGCCTCCTATGTATGCCTTCAGTGTTGGCTAGATAATCCAAGCTTGGCATCGGTAGTGTCTCTGTTTATAAATCATGACGTTAATAATATCAGAGAATCTTTTGTTATTTGTACTAGTTCATAAACTATGATGACACACATCTGTCCACCCATAAGCATTGGCATCATTGATAATTTACTCTTTATTCTCTGAGTTTAGCAAACAAATAAGATCATGCTTGCTTGCCTTTTTCTCAGGATCATTCTCTCTCTTTCTCTGTTTCTCAAAGAGTTTATGAGATTTAAATTCAACCAGTCAACAAGCATAGTTGTTGTTTTCATCACAGCACTTAGATACAAAATAATAATGAGGCATTGTCACTTTAGAATAAAATGCTGTAAGATGTAATGTACTATGAAGGTTCTTTTAGCACTTTCAACTTAAAGAAATTTGATGTATTGCTTTTTCTCTTTACTCCGTTTTATAACAAAAAAGGGAATTTGCCTTTGCAGTGTGTATATTTGATTGAAGCCAAGTTAAACAAACTCTATATTTCAATGAAAATGCACAAAGCCTAACATAGTCAAAACTGCAGAGTAAATCTGTAGAAACTTTCAAGAAATTTGATGTATATCATGAAACCATGTTTTTAGACAACTTGCTACTTCCTTAATAAGGATGTCAGCAAGTGAATTTGTGATATGTGATTATAAAATTGGATTATCAACATGACATGCGTAAATCATTGAGTTATTTGAATCTTGAAATATGATTGGTGCCTGCATCATTTATAAATTATTGATTTTCTCATGGAGTAAAATTATGGGAACAAAAAAGTAAGGAAAAGACTGGCAAAGATCCTACTTGCTAAAAATATGCTTGATGATTGCACTAACATATCCCTTGAAAACTTGTCTTATGCACCATAATTTTTATCTATAAAATAATATACATGCTAAAATTGGGGCAATTAAAAGTTACTTTAGGATTTAAAATGTCCCTTTGTAAAATTCTAGTATTGTGGATTAAATACACAAGTTTTTATTCTTAATTATAAGACATGAACAGTTAAAAAAGTAAGTAGACTCTACTACAATTGCTCATATCACATAAAGCAGTCCAAGTGCACCCTCATGGTGTGCCTATATTTAATAGTATAGGACTTACATATAATGATCCCTATTCATTTATACTGAAATATGATATTTTAATAATTTATATATTAGGCATAGGTATTCATTTACTATATAAAATGATATAACATTTCCAATTTTGTAAACTTGGACACATATGCCTTCCAAAATAAAGATGCTATTGTTTTTTTAATTAAGAAATACATTTTCCCTGTTTCTTTGTACACTTCTTCCAGTAAAGAGATGATTCAAAATCTTACTATGCCTTAGAACTGAGTCTTGAGTTTTTTTTATATCCTGTAAGGACAAGGAATGCAGAATTCCATGTTGAAGTTGGTACTTGTTTTACTGACCGTTTATTGTAAAGGTGCCTATGACAACGTGTAGTGTCACATCACAAAAGTGACTATCTCTTTTGGAATATTCATAAAAAAATCACTTGTGCAATTATAAAGAGGTCAGATACGTATGGCCATGATATATTAAGAATCACACAAATTAAAACATAAACATCAACACTCTCCTGAGTTATAGTCACACATTGAAATCACAACTACTATGGAAGACTGACTGAGTATACTGGATTTTTAACATTACCTCTGCACACAGTGTCTAGAGCAGAGGTTTTCAATCTATGAGTGACAACCACATTTAGGGGGTCAAATGATACAGGGTTGCCTAAGACCAATTAAATATCAGATATTTGCATTAAGATTCATAAGTGAAGCAATAGTTACAAAGTCTTAGTAGAAATAATTTTATGGTAGGGAGTCTCCACAAAATTAGGAACTATATAAATGGTCATAGCACTTAGGAAGCTTGAGAACCAAAGAAGTTTCAGAACCATTTATCTATAGATTACAATGAAGAAGAGAGTATGTAACATTATGCAAAGCATGATTCCACTATATTAAGTTCATATTTTATCTAGATACCAAAAAGAAGCATTGGCTTTTTCACTAATGGGTTATTTGATAGATAAATCTATTAAAATTCCTTAATTCAAAATTAGACCTACATTCATATCATCATATAGTAATTACAGCAATTGTGTTGTCTAAGGATCCTTTCATTCTAGCCAAAGCTATTATTTGTGTATTCAATATACCATTGATAGCTAACCAATATTTATTTCCTGAAACTTACATTGTTTATTTGCTACCAGTACTGTTTAAATTGCAGAAATGAAAATTGTTACATTCTATGGACAAAAATATAATAATTTGCATCAATAGAAACTAGAATAACTATAGGAATTTGGCAATTAAAATGATTCTCTGTGGAGAGGAGTGGGTATCTACCTATTGAAAGCAAACCAGCTAAGACTTACTGAGAGCAAAGAACTCAATTTAGAATTTTTAAGTATACTTGTTAACATTATATTCTTTCTCCTTCTGTCTCAGTTTTCTGAATGAGAACATGAGGTAGGAGAGTCACATTGATCACTCTGCGCAAGATGCTCAGAATCCTAATTCTAAAAATACAAGCACCACCATTCATATGCTTGTCATAGTCAGAGAGGTCACTATCATTCCAACTGACCACCAAAGCCTATTGAAAATAACATTATCAAGTACCATTTGGGCTATTGAAACATTTTATAATTTTCTTTGCATCTCAATCTTGCCCAATAATTTATTCTTTATATTGGCCAAAGTAATCTCCCATGAATATGATTTGTTGAAAAAATATGGATGAAGGATAATATAATTACATAACTAACTATAGATTTTGGATTTTAATCTTCCAAATTGCTTTCCCTTGGGATTGGAATTTTTCTCGGACCTTAATCTTGTTTTTCTCTGGAACCATGTATCCACAGCAGTGGATAAATAATAAAATTTGTTTTGAAGAAAATTAATATTTTCTCTAGTTTTCAGCTGGTCAGAAACAGATATGCCATAAAATTAAAACAGATATAGACCTCTACTGGACTATTTGTTTCTTTTTGCTTATTTCATAATTTCATAAATTAATTTGCAACTAGCTTCAAAATAGTACATGTTAAAAGCAGGTTGATGATTTGGTTTAGTGTTTGGGTATCTAATTAAATACTTTCACATATATATTTTAAATATCATCCATCACATATTTTCAAAAACAAAAAAAAATCTCTGTGATGTACAGACTAAAACCTTTTCTGTACTTAGAGAAATATCAGATTGTCAATGTGCTGTTTTCTATGATCTTTTCTTCTACTCCTTTTTTTCATTGCCTCATAATTTCAAGTAGATATGTTCAGTATCTCCTTTGCAATATGCTGATGCCAAGATAGTGTCACAGAACACATAGTTTGAAACATAATTAAACTGCTGTCATTTTTCTGTTCACTTTCAAGAAGTGTATTAGAGAATATATAGATTCATATCTGTAACATACATAAAAAGAAAAAGCTTTAGAACTGTCACAATTTGAGTAGGTTATGCAAGAAACCTTACACTTATAAGTAATAATGAAAATTATATGAGTAATGCAAATAGAAATTAACTAAAATTAATCATCTCATAATGTGTAAAAATTTCAAAACACAAGATTATGTGTCAGACATATCTTATTTTCACTTTCAAAAAATATATATAAATACAAAAGACAAGAGAGAAAAGTCAATGGTACCTTCCTGAAGATGAAACAACAAATATAATAGCGTTTAAAATGATTTTGCCCTATGATGCCAAAAGACATAGTCCTGCAGGGTTTGTGTTATCTCTTTTTGCAATTTGCATATTGAAAAGCCAAATTTGTACTTCATGCTTATAATCTTGTCTTACACAAAAGTCTGCATGGATAAACAGTTACAATACTTGAGTATGCTCTGTTTGACAAACAGATGTATTCATGCCAGTTTTAGGAAATAAATCATTAGTGTTGGCAGAGTGAGTCACTTCCTACATTACTGACCATGAAAATTATGCAGTGCAGGCTCTGCAGGGTGAAGTGTGTCTGAGGAAATCCTATCTCCCAGCTCTCACACCACTGCTTGCAAATCTGTCTTGCATCAACATTGGTGTTCTCAAGTCTCTAGCAGCTTTGGCCAAAGCTTTGTGTGAAAGCCATCTCTCGTACTTCAGATGCATAAATCTTGTTCACACAACTATTGATGAATATTAACTTTATAAGACAAAAAAGCTTGAAAAAATTTCCCTGAGGAACATCAGAAATGCCATCTCGTAATTGATTTATTTTAGTAAATTATTCACATTTGATGATGCCTTGGAAAATAAATTCTTCACTTTAAAATATTAATATTCGTAAGAGGTAAGTGAAAACAATCATATTAAATGGACTGATGGTATTATTAAGTAACTCAGTTAAAATCTTCTTTTTAATAGTCAAATATTTATGGTTTACTAAGGAAAACATAATTTGATTTTCTTTGGTTAGATGCTCTGCATAAACTGATTTTGAGACCTTTAATTAAAAATCATGTAGAAAAAACTGATAAGTAGAAGATATAAACACCTTGATTATACTGTACAATGACATTTTTTAATGTTTCTGAAATTCCCAATATTTGAAAGTTCGTGTCACAAAGACTTACGGCAAAGTAAATTGGAAGTCCCAAGTCTCAGAAGGAAATGTAAGCAGTCTAGGGACTTGGGATAACTGTTCCATTTCACTTGGGTTTTGGCTGAGTAAATTGTCAGTAAGCAGCGTACACCACAGGAACAGGAACACCTCCTGCAGCTGCAGCTGAGATATTAAGGGAACATCTTGGGCAACAAGGGAAACAGAAGAAAAACAAAGTTGGTAGAGTGCTTGTGTAGCGTGACTAAAGCCCAGGGATTGGCGGCCATCATGATATTCATGATATTCAGCCCTCAGGCCATGGGAAAGTAAGATTCACAATTCAAGGCTATCCTCAGATAAATATTTGGAGGGCAACCTGACTTAAGAGAATCCCTGTCTCAAAAAAAAAAAAAAAACAATAAGTTGATTGAAGCATAAATTTCAGGCATCTTTATTCATAATTAAAAAAATCATATGTGTATAAATGTCTGATATAAGAAGCAATATGTTGTTTCAAATGCTACTTAAAGAATGGACTCCTCAACTCCAGCGAACAATGTCCATTTTTTACCCTTGTAAGTTTTTATAGAGGCAGACAAGCTTCATATCCTGTGATCTGTCCAGAATTAAGTTGGACCATGAGTTTATCTTGCAGCTGTAAGGGTTGGGACAGTAAAGGCACAGCACAGCTTTGACGTTATCAACTCTGTCTCAAGGGGAAGGGTGTGTGCGAGGTGGAGCAAGCTTAATATCTGTGAGAGGGAGAAAGGAAAAAAAAAAAAAAGAATGATCAGCAGAGTGTATCTCTGATTTCAACCTGGGTGTGCTTCTTTCGGCTCCTTTGCTTGGTTCTTTTCAGTGTGTGGGTTATTTTAATTTTGTTTTCTATATTGTTTGCATAGATATTCTTGCATAATTCACACCTATGCACTTTTTCCCCTTATTTGTCATAGAGATTTTGTGAGGTTTACTTTTCCCTGCTTATTTCAAGTGTCTCTACAGTGGTGATGCTCACATTTTCAACAGTTTTATCTCTTTTGTTGCTCATGAATGTACTTACTCTCTCTGGGCATTCTCTCCAAGAAATGCAGCTGCCAATGTTTTTGCAATTTTCATCACTGCTCATACTTTTTAATAAAAGGAATCACAAACCTATTGAATCACAAATAGTTTATTCATCCAAAATATGAACCCAATATTTTTTCTATCTTCATAAAAAAAAAAAACAACTGACAGAGTAACCTACCTAAAAACTTCTCAAGACAAAAATCTTAAGAGTCATCCATCACTCCCGTTTTCCTTATCACTAAATCTTAAAGTCACATTATCCTGTAGTTTCAAAGCAGAGGCTGCCTTTACTAAATTATGCTGTCTTCTTTGGAATAATTCGGTTATTGATAATGTCTTTCCTTGATTAAATTGTAAGAGTTTAACTAGGTTTGCTTTATCCACACATGACCATAGTACTTAAATGTAAGCAAAGTCTTTGGTAACTCAGAAATTATATGAAAACAGATCTTGGATATATCTCTGAATTCAACTATGGGTAGTACCTTCCTTTATGATACAAGGTTTATTTTATTTGTTTTGTTCTTACTTGAATATACATATATATATAATATATATAATATATATATATGATATATATTATATATTATTCTCTAAGGAAAAGTAGCAACTAATAACAACCATGTTAGTTTATCTCAGAATCTTATGGAGCTGGAGTAATTGAGATGATTTGGCTATGAAGGAACATATATAATTTGGTTTAAATGACTAGTATATGAACCAGTTTTGTGGCCTACTTGCACTGCCTTTCTTTAAAAAAAAGAAATAACTTACCATTGATTTTATCTCTTCTATTGATTTTATTGAGCTATATATTTTTCTCCGCCCTCCTCCTTTCCTCTCCCCTCCCCTTCACCCCCTCCCATGTTCCCCATGCTCCCAGTTTACTCAGGAGATCTTGTCTTTTTCTACTTCCCATATAGATTGGATCCATATATGTCTCTCTTCAGGTCTTCATTGTTATCTAGGTTCTCTGGGATTGTGAATTGTAGGCTGGTTTTCATTGCTTTATGTCTAAAAGCCACTTATGAATGAGTACTTATGATATTTTTTTCTTTCAGGGTCTGGGTTACCTCACTCATTATGATGTTTTCTAGATCTGCATTTGCTTGAAAATTTCAAAATGTCATTATTTTTTTTCTGTGTAGTGCTCCATTGTGTAAATGTACCACATTATCCTTATTCATTCTTTGGTTGAGGGGCATTTAGGTTGATTCCAGGTTCTGGCTATGACAAACAATGTTGCTATGAACATTATAATTTTTATTGTAATACCTACAACTCTAGATGATATGCTATGTCTCTACAACTTTAAACATGTATTGCATAGTTTTATATACAAATTGTTCACCATAAATTTTTTCTCTATAAATTAGGGGCATAATGATGGAAATAAAGCAATTTACTCTACATACCTTACCTTTCATAAGAACTTAGCTTATCCTGTTTGTACACGTAACAATGTTTTGACTTAATTACTTTGTTTCTTCTCACGGTCTGTTTATACTAGTGAAATCATTTTAATCTACCTTTTCTCACATGGATTAGCATAGGTTTCTCAGATTCATTGCAATAAAGTTATAATACTAATACAGATTATTAAAACTTCAACTCATATAGTTAATTAAGGAAAGATATCTAAATGTGTTGGTATAACTTTGTGTTTGATTGGCAAACAAAAAGGAAATCAATTTAAAGAATAGGGAAACTTCCTTCCTTCCATATCTTTGTTCCAGACACGTTTTCTTCCAGTCACCTTGGAGGAGTAGAGAAAGAAAGGCATTTTCTGCTAGCTCCAGAGAGCTGAATTAAAACAATGTCTCCCGTTGAAAAAAAAAAAGTTCTCTTCTGGTTTGTTCCTGCCATTGAGCACACTCTTTCAATCACAGTACAGCTTTGCCTGCCAACAGTCCTTGGCAAACAGTGCACTAAAAGAACTTAAAGTAAATACATCAGAAATTGAAGACCTTAAATAAGCCAAGAAGGAAGTACGATTTGAATCATAATTACTGCTATCCATGGTTTTCTGTTCTTTGGAGAAGATTAGGTATTTTAACATTGCTTTGGATTAGAAAAGACTGAAAATAAAAAGCTCAATGAAGATCCTTTTCTACCAATGAGAAGAAAGATAACTAGCTACAGAGCTTTTTCACCTCTGAGAGATCACCGACATAAATGATTGCTGTGAAACCTGTTAGAAGAATTATTTACTCAAAATTCTTAGCATCAAGTCACTTTGACAAGTGTTATCAAAAGAATTTAAGAAAGAAAATGTGTCTGATGAAACAATTATTGATTTACTGTGTGCTTAATCCGTAGCGATCAGAATAACCACATAGTAGTTTTTTCAGCTAACCATCAAAAAGCTTGACTTATTTTTCTTCTGGTTTTTACTTCAGATCATAATTAAAAACAAGTTCAATTTTTGCTGAAGACATGGAGAGATCAGAGAATTTATTTGGCTACCTTGTATATCATGTCAGTGGCCTTTTAATGCCTGTGACAGCTGTATTTAAATACCCTAAGTGATCCATTGTAATCACATCCATAGTAAAGCAATGCTTTCCACCAGCATTGATACAGACTCTTTCTACTACAACTTCTCATGCGATAACTGTAGATGAAACAGCAGAAATTTATTGATATGATCTGTTTCTATAGATAAACTTATATTAGTTAAGACATGCATTTATCCTTGTAGTTTTCCTCTGGAATATTTTAGCCGATCCCTACTCCTAATGATTGGTAACAGAGAAATTAAATCAATATTCCATAGTTCATGGTGAAGAGCATTGACCTCCTATGGTTCAGCATGTGGAAGAAAAACTATTACAGCATATGGCCAAGATAACCAGTTCACATCAAAACATGTATTTATTCAAGACAGCCATATCTGAGTTTTCACTCTGATTGCTGAGGTACACTAATAGATTATGTTTTATTCGCTGACATATTGTACAATAAAAGGCTCAAGGAAACCAAAGTCAACATATATCAAAAGGACAGTTAAGGTTTTAAATTCAAATGTTATTGAAAACAAAGTGAATATCCCAAAAGACAGACTTGTAAAATTTTAAATCAGAATAAATTTAAAAACATAGGTTTTGGCTGTTAGTCCCTACTTTACTATTTTTAAATAATTTATAACTTATCTAACAAACATCAGGAATTAGGAATTATACTATTTAATTTGCCTATTTAAGAGTCATTATTAACAAAGATAAAAATCAGTAAAACATTTTCTATGTAAACATTAATCTTTGGGGAAAATTTTGAACATATCTTACAAAAATTATTTTGATTTTTCTTTTTCATTTGCGTAAATATTTTCACAGAAAACTGTCAGGACAAGTGATGACATGCAATATAAACACTCTTTCATTCCTTTAGAAAATATGCTCATTTCATGTTTTAACACAAGAATTAATGAAACAGTTTAACAGTACATACATTATTGAATCTGTTTTACCAGTCCAGATGATCACACAACCCTTGCTAAAAAGAAAAGGCAGAACAATGAATAGAAACTCAATTTTCTGTAAGCCTAAACACATAAAAACTTCCAGCCAATTACCTTCCTAACATGCAATTATTTTAAAGATTGAATGTCAGTCCCAGAGGAAGAGAACACGAGAAAATAAGACCAATATTTTTAAAGCCTTAGAAGTTTATAGGTAGCAGGAAAGAATTTCAGAACCGGGCTCTCATTTTGGAAAAATGTATGGACATGGTGTTTTCTTTGATGTTAAAGGGAAAGAATATCTCTCTTTTCCTTTCCTAATTCAGTCAGGAGGAATTTTCTCCTTTGCAGCCAACACAGATGCTGTGCTAGGAAAATACTGCATGAAGAAGTTTCCAGCAGAATCAATGACAATGTTGTCAAGAGAATACCAACACAAAACAAACAAAACAAATGCTGGTTTTTCTATAACTAGAACAAAAAAACAAGAAGCCTATTTTTCCCATGTTACCACTGCATATGACATTAACAAGAGAAGAGCACTGTTCTGACATAATTAAAATTTGAACATGTCATTGCCAATAATCCAAATGCATTTGAGGAATAGAATAACTCACACTACGGTCTGCTTTTTAAAGTTTTCTCCTTGAATGCTTAAAAATACTTCTTGTTTTCTTTGATGTCTTGATTAACAAAACCTAGCTTCTACTGAATATTTCCAACTTTCACTGACCTTAAAGTTCCTTTAAAAGCTAATAGCAGTCTTAATTTTAAAGCCCCAATTTATTCAATCCAAATTCTTAAAATTCATATTTGCAGAGATCCAGTGACAAGACAATGAAAACCTATACTTTTAAGCTTCAGGATTGATGCTCCCCTTCTCTAATGACTCCAGTAAACTTTGTCTCCTATTTGGCATTGCATTAATGAAAAAAATGATACTTCAAATTTTTACTTTATGTTCTTATAATTATTTTAATTAAAATCTACAAAAATAATAATTTTTGTTCTAAAGGATTTGCACTTTAAAAACACTAGTGTTTATTGCTTTATGGATTATTTTTAACTTGATCTAAAAATCATGTTTTCTATATCTACCCCTCTTGGTAAGATCATAAAAATATGGTACCAGTCTGTGCTGAATTCTGCCTTATTCTATTTTTGTTTTGGCATACACTAATACTTTAAACAGGATGTTTATAGCAACATTGCAGATCCTTTACTCATTCAGAACAAGAGAAATGCTCCTCTTTGTAAATATTTTATGCAGTTTGTTGTAAATAATTTCAGAGTGGAAACAAATGTATGTTTGTTTCTAACACATTGCTGCCAGCTGAAAATGCAGTATGATTCTCCAGAAATTATTCCATTCATATGACTCTGTATAAATGTCATACTACCTATAACTACTCCATTTTTATATTCTAAACAATACCAAGTACTAAATAAGCTTATGTTACCAAATGCAACAGAAGACTGCAGAAGAAAATCCAAGTGCTTTCAATATTTTACCTTACTTTCCATATTATAATTTTATAGAATTTTCTCATTTTTATTCAATTCATGTGTATGTATGTGTGTTTGACTACATGTATATCTGTTTACAATGTGCAGATTGGTACCTACAGAGGTGAAAAACACGTTTCAGCTTTCCTAAAACTGGAGCAAGAGATGATTGTTAGAGTCCTTGTAGATACTGAGAACTGAACCTTAGTTCTTTGGTAGAACAACTGGTGCTCTTATTCACTGAGTCATCTGTCTACCCAAATATAATTTTCTTATTTTTATAATTAACATCAGCTATAATTGTTTTTCTTATGATTAATATGTGGTTTTATTTCCCCTGGCTATATTAAAAACACTTTCTGAGCTGAATTGAACTTGAAGAGTTATCAGACAGAAGGTCATAAATTTATGAGGGAGATATATTGAGGGAGACATAGGAAGGTAGGACCATGCTTCATTGTATATATGCACAAAATTCTTTTTTTATGGTTTTTTTGAGATAGGGTTTCTCTGTAGCTTTGGAGCCTGTCATGGAATTAGCTCTTGTAGACTAGGATGGTCTTGAACTCACAAAGATCCGCCTGCCTCTGCCTCCCGTGTGCTGGGATTAAAGGCGTGTGCCACCACCGCCTGGCCACAAAATTCTTTAACAATGAATAAATGAATGAATAAAACTTTCCAAGGTTAGTCACTATTCTATAGCTGTGAAGGGACAGGATGATCACGGCAATATTCATGAAAGAAAGCATTTAATTATGGGATTGTTGACAGTTTCAGATGGTTAGTCCATTATCACCATGGCAGAGAGCATGGTAGCATGTAGGTAAGTACTACAGCATTATGAATGAATGAATGAATGAATGAATGAATGAAATTTATGTACTGGTAATGCTGAAGCATGCATGGATAGTCCATATATATATATACACACACACACATACATATTCTGTTGAACTTGTCCATATTGGATTTTATGTTCTAAATTGATGAGGACAACTGACCAGGTTTCTTCCTCAAAGGGCACCAGATCTCATTACAGATATCTGTGAGTCACCTGTGGTTGCTGGGAATTGAACTCAAGACCTTTGGAAGAGCAGATAATGCTTTTAACCACTGAAGGAGGCACAGGTTAGAAGATCTGGAGTTTGAGGTCAGCCTGGACTACACTATAGATTAGCTAAGAGCTGTATCCCGGTCTGTAGGCACAAAGAGAGACAGAGAGACAGAGAAAAAGAGATGTAAAAGAGACAGACTGATAGAGAGAGAGGGAGGGAGGGAAGGAGAGAGGAAATAAGAGAGAGAGGATCTGGGCCTGGCATGGGCTTCTGAAGACCAAATCTGTGATACACTTTCTCAAAAAATGCCACGTCTCCTAACCCTTCTCAAATAGTTTCACTCCCTGGAGTCTAATCACTCAAATATATACGGCTATGGGAACCATTCTTATTCAACTACCATACTTCCTGAGAACTAAATATTAAACATTTCAGTTATAATCTGTTATATCTTTTGTTATTGATAAGTGTGACAAATTTGTTGTATTTTGCTATTGTTCATAAACTACTTTCAAAATAATTAAAATAATGACTAATAATAATTAGTAATATTAAATAATATATATTAAGTGATATATATTAAATCATAATACAATAATAATTTTAAAACATTATCTGTATAATATTCACAGGGTTATATTTTTAAGCAATTTTAGTGCTCAACGAAAGAATTATACTAATTAATATTCATTGGATTAAGAATGAATTGATACTTATTAATTCTGATAACAAAGATCCTGTTCAACACAGGTATAGTCATCTTATCTTTAGTAAGTTAACAATATTTGGGATCAATGTTCCAAAATAAAAAAACTATATAACCAAATTTTAAAATGTAGAATTTTGAATTTAATAAGATACAATGTACTACTCTACAATACAAAGAGACAATATACTTCAGAAATGACCAGGCAATAACTGGATATGACACTCACTAAGAGTAGTGAAAAATAGAGAAACCATGAATTGATTCTTTTTTTTCTTTCAGAAATTAGATAATACAAAGTGGCAGAATATAATAAATAAGGTATGATAGACCCAAAAAGAAGCTGGAATGTCAATTATCTGCCAAACCATGGGGCATATAAGGGCATCTTGAACAGTAAGCAGCTGCTTCAGAAAGCAGTGACAACTTAGCTACTATGAGAACAGTTCAGCAGGGGGTGATCTGTCATGTCAGAAGCCAGTATGAAGAGGACTAAAGAAAAGAAACATGTATGCAATGTTCAGAATAATGTCAGTGTTTAAGTCAGATGTCACAAAATCAGCATATATAGGGCTAGATTCTGACAACTTTTGCAGAAATGAATTTTGCAGTCTTTTAATGGGCAAGACAGAATTATGGAAATTTCATAATACCACATAGCATAAAATCATAAAGTCAGCCTAGAAAAGCCTTGTTAATCTGCCAGACATTCGCATGAATCTGCAGAAGACCGCTATTTTAAGAACAGGGAACAATTATTACAGGAGGAGGATAGTCAATAATATATCAGTATTCTACTCATCAGGAAGGATTAGGATATGAATCTGAAATGTCCTCTATAAACTCACATGGGTAAAAGTTTATATTGAGTTTTTGGTTTAGGAAATTGTGAACCTCTAGGAGATGAAGAAAGTGGATCATTAAGGTGGAACTTCAGGCTTTTAATATGGACCCATACCCTTTGCTGTCTGCTTCATGGTTGTGAATAAAGGATAAAATTATATCTGTCTTTCAAATCCTGACAGGGAAGATTTCCATGCCCAAAAAATACCCGCTAGCACAGATGGTTATTATCTGAAACCACAACCACCAGCCCTCATCACTCACTGATATTTGCCAGCACAAATAATCCTTATAGGAAACTGCAGATGTAGACCCAGGGCCAATACACTCCCACTTAATTCCCACTTCGTTTTTGAAACCCTATAAAGTTTCAAGGCTCTATACCAAAGTGTACAATCTCCATCCCTGTAGACAAGTTGTTGCACATTATTGATCTAATTAAAGATCAATCTGCTTCTATTAAGGACAGAGTCCCACTATCCTTTATTTTCTGCTTCTTCCTGATCTATCCCAGAAATTACATTTTGGTGCCAAACCCAGAGAAAGGTTTCAATGAAGCTGAGGCCTTTCTACTTCCACAAGCCATCATTAATAGATCCATGCAGTACACCGTATGGGTTGAAAATCAATGGAATGAGCCATTTGACTAAGATGACAGTGCAAGTCCCATTGAAGGAATAGTTTCCATGTTCTTGGAGCTGTATTAGAAGGATAAACTCAACTTTGGCCCCTTTCCTTTTTAAGTAGGATCAATCTTACCCACTGATCTTCTCTGACCTCTAGAGCGGGGGCTTTTTGTCATTCAACCACAGCTCATACAAGATCCACACACAGAGACAGGATCTAGTTTCAGTCTAGGAGTTTAGACTGATGTCTTAGTCCAGAACTCAGGGGTCTTCTTCTCTCTGCTTCAAGTTCTATGAGGCTACTGGTACTGATACACTGTTTCCAAACCCTGATCACTTGTTTCTGTTTCTGATTGTAGGTGATGACCAGAAACTAAATTCACCATCACTATTATGGTAAATTGTGAAGAACTGACATTCCAGAACCAGGAATAGGGAGAAACCTCCCTATCCCATTACACCTTCAACAACACAGCAACAGTGGACAGGTTATCACCAGCCACCGATATAACTGATTTGCACTGTCACCACGGGGCTATGTATTTTACCTATGCACATGCTACATACAATTTATAGTCCCTTTCCACACTGCTCAAAGGAAGTCTTCTGAATGACCTCACCCCACTCATAAGAGGGCTGTTGCATGGTGTGATTTTGTGGCATTCCTTGGCCACAAAAACAATTGCAACCTTACCTAAAAGGCGTCTAAGATCTCCATTCATGCAGAATTTTTGCTGACCTTAAAAAAACTCAATGCATTAGTATGTCTGTTGGCAGAAATTTGGACCCATTACAAACTAGAAAATATGTTATCACTTGTTTCTCTCTGGCCTGCCTATTTCCAAATATCCTGTAGCTGCTTCCCAAATAATTGACTCAGAGGCTTAATATTATCTTTTTTCCTTCAAGACTTTGTCCTAA
>JAQHUG010000313.1:1453723-1471895 GCA_028555095.1 Dicrostonyx torquatus
TGATAAATCTTTAAAGAGTACGAGTCCTTCTGTATGATTTAAATATATATTGCATTCATTGATTAGTCACGAAAGCAGCTTTGACATATAAAAAGGTAGATTATAGCTAAACCACAAAGTCAAACTGTATACAGGGAGAAAAATGGGTGGAGTTGAGGAGATGCAAGCCAGCTGCCAAAAAGATGAGATGCTAGCAGACTGGTAAAAGTCACTGCCATGTGGTGATTCACAGATGAATAGAAATGGGTGGATTTAAATGTAAGAGCTAGTCAGAAATGAGCCTGAACTACAGGCCAAGCAGTTTGTAATTAATATTAAGCCAGGTACTGACTGATTATTTAGAAACAACTTCAGAACAGGACAGAGAAACCTCCATTTGCAAGGGACACTCTGTAGTGTAAAATTGATTCATGCATGCATACATATATGTACATATATATATATATATATATATATTTGGGTATACATATAACATTTATATATATATGTAAATAAATAATTTAAGAAATTCATTTTTAAAAAATTCTTAAGCCTCTTCAAAATGAACATATGAAAAATTCTTTTCTCAAGATCCAAATCAGGACTAGCACTCTCTCTTCTCAATTAAACAACTGCTATCTTGACACCTTTCAGTGTGCTTGCCTAAATGACAAGAGGAGGCTTAGTAAATATTAGTACTGTTTCTAAGAGAGGAGATGAACAAGCAATCCCAGGGAAACTTAAAAGAGAGAAGATAGATACATAAATAGATAGATAGATATCTATACATAGATGATAGATGGTAGATAAAGACATATAGATAGATATGGATAGATAGATGATAGATGGTAGATAAAGAAAGACAGATAGATAGACAGAAAGACCTTTTACATACTGCTTAAATGTTTCTCAATGTGACTACCTTTGGGTCAACCATATTCTTATCAGTAATCCCCTTTTAATTTTTCTGTATTCCAGTCCAGAAAAGTCATTGGTTACCATGGGTAATTTTGGTAAAGTTCAGGGGTATTGATTGTATTTTTAATATGTCAATTTAAGAATTTAGTGGGAAAACCTCAAGCAGAACAGGCAAGAGTTGACAAATCTCAAAACCGCAGACAGCAGCAGACAGAGTCGGCATAAAGTGTTTGTTGGAGTGGGGTGAGGAAACACACTAATCCTGCAAAGCCACAGACAAAAAGACTCTGCAAAACAGAAACCTGAATCATGAATACCAAAAGGCCCAGTCTTCAATACAGAATTTGGGATTTATATTTCTGAAGAGTTTTCTTCTGCTGCTTTATGATTAATCAATTTGAAGGAAGAGGCTGGTTGATAGACTCAAAAAATTGTTCTGTTACATGGCTTGATCTGGCATTGAACTTATTGAACCAGACCATCAGCAGGATTTTGCTTTAAGCTGCCAGGTTTGATTCAAGATCTGGAAGATGAAGAAAAGCCCTGGAATCTTGAAAATTCTGCACCTTTATAACTTAGCCTTAGTACCTCTCCCTGACTGTCTATCAGACGGTTTCTAAAGCAGTCTCACCTTGATGAGATTAAACTTTGGTTTCTCACTAGTACATTGTAAATAGGTTATAGATTTTGCTGAGCATTGCCATTGTTCCGCAGGTAGAAAATTTCAAAACAAATACTAAATTCATTTGTTATTCCTATTATGTCTCAGGCTAGTAAGAAAGAAAAAAATAGAAAAGTTTGCTACTTATGACGTTACGCAAGCTATGAAATATACTACTTAAAGTACATAGAGAATGAGATCAAAAGACTATATACATATATATTTTTTCAAAGTTTCTATGGTCTAAAATGAACCATTATAAAAGCTAGCTAAATTACTTTCTTAATCAAAAGTTATTTAGCAATATCTGGCTATTAAAATATTATACGGCTAATAAAAGTACCAAACTAGATTAACTTGTCTGGGTGTATAATAAACATCCTTGGAGTCTATTCTAATGTGATCCAAGGGATGAAAGTAAAAGAATAATTTTTCACCTTTTCCTCTCAGGTCAATGAAGTCCCTGGAGACTGGGATAACTGTAGAAATATTCTGTAACTCTGGAAAATGTGTTGCTTTTATTGGTTGATGAATAAAACTGTTTTGGCCTATGATAGAGCAGAATACATAATTAGGTGGGAAATTCTAGAAGAGAAATTCAAGACACAGGGAGAATAAAGGCAGAGTAGGAAGGCATGCCAGCAGTCACTGGAGGAATAAGATGCCAGAGCATTACAGGTAAACCACAGGTCACATGACAACACACAGGGTTTTAAAAATGGGTTATTTCAAGTTGTAAGAGCTAGTTAATATTAAGTATGAGATAATAGTCTTTACAGGTTGTAATTAATACTAACACTCTGAATGGTTATTTTAAAAGGACTGTCAGACCAGGTAAGAAGTAAAGTCTCAATTTGCAAATGGCATATCTACATAAGACTATCAAATTTCTATAGTTCATGAAAAAGCTTTTAGAAATGGGTTCCAGAACACATAAATGGAGCTAAAATTTTTGATTTCTAGTGAGTTAACTACTGAGAGACATTTGATTGTTAGAACTACTAAGCTAAAATAATATAAGGGTGTCTTGATTTTAATATTTAAGTCTAAAGATATGTTGCTTTGGAAAAGCAGTTATGCTTTTGTTTCCACAGAAGATGAGAAGCTGTAGATTTCTTAAAGGTTAATAAGATTGATCAATCAAGACCCCAATTGAAGGTCTCCAATGGGAAAATGGCTCAGATGATCCAATATCCTGAACAACTTCAAGGCAGTAGATGGGCTAACTACACAAAATACCACAGTCAGAATTTAAACGTTATCTAAAATTTTCTCAGGATACCCATAAGATTACCAGCTCCTCCAGTCAGTAGGAAGTAGAATAGAAAACTATCTAAATTCCTAAAATATTGTTTATGAATGCTTGTTTCCATTTAAAAGGGATTGCTTAAAATTGATTAAATATAATATTAATCTCTTTCTAAAAAAGGAGAGATATAGAAATGATGAAAAATGTATCTTATTAAATCTACATTAATTCATAAACCTTTTAATCTCAAAATAATTTACATTGGTGTGGATTTGGGTTTATTGACTCAAATTTAAAATCAATTTTGTTACAAAGTATGTATATTTCTACTCTTGTATAAGTATAATTTTTATGTAGCTCATTTAAAAATGAAATTTATAGTTAAGAAATACAAATTAATATTCATCTATAAGAGTCAAACTAATAGTCATGTTAGTTAGGTTTTAGAGATATGAAGAGATATATTTCAGATGGATAGGTAATGTTCAAATACTTGAATGACCTGCAGAACATGGCATTTGAAAGTTTTAAGAACTTAGAATTTCCTTGACAGTGAGACATATCTGCTCCTGACAGCACCAATTGCATCAAGATGATGCACATTAAGAAACTCCTTGGAGTTTGCTTTCAATGCAGCAAGTCTATATTTGTGCCAGAAACTGCTATTGCCTGAACTGCTTAACAATATGATGCATAAACTACACATGCAGGAACCACAAGAAAATGACTGCCAAACTTGCCAAAACAAGGTAGGACAGTTCTTTGGGGTTCCTGCTTCATGAAAGAGTCTTCTAGATATTCTAAAGGACACAGAAGAAAGCAACTGACAATGTTCAAAAAAGTAGTTGGGACAGTTCTTCTGATTTACTGTTTCACTAAAAGTCTGTCAGATATTCTAGGCATATAAGCTGAATATGGATGGATGTTCCAATGTTACAAAAGAACTTTGGGTGACAGTAAGAGCAAAGTTACAGATAACGCCACCAGTCAGAAATCTGTCATTTCTAGAATTTTGGCAAGCTGTTTAACATGTACTTCCTGTTTAATTAGGTAACATCATAGCCTTTGGGGGTCTTTGATGGACTTGAAGGCCAGATAGTTATAAATATAGATTTCCTTAATTATGATAAAAGGTAAATTAGATGTGGAACTTTAGACTCACAATAATAAGATAGATGAGAGAATTTTTCTTTTAATTTTGCTAAATACAAAGAGACTATTATAGCTGTAATTTTTACATGATATTTGTTTTACAATGTTAAAGTAAAACCTTCCTTTTAATTTAGACAGAAAAGGGAAAATGATGCAGGATGTCCTTCTGTATGCTATAAATATGTCTCTTTCTTATTGGTTGATGAATAAAGCTGCTTTGGCCTGTGGCAGGGCAGAATATATATATATATGTAGGAAATTCAATCAGGGAATATCAACATTCTAGCTGCTGGAGGAGTAAGATTCCAGAGCATTATGAGTAAGCCACAGGCCATGTAACAATACACAGAGTAATAGAGATGGGTTAATTTAATTGTGAGAGCTAGTCAATAATAAGTGTGAATAGACAACACAGAGTGTAATTAATATTAAGCCTCTGAGTTGTTATTTGAAAAGTGGCTGTTTGAATAGATGGGATAAAAAGGCACTATTTACATAATATTTTTTTCAATGTTTTGAAGGGAATTCTCATCCAGACCAAAGACAGCATTTGAAGCCCCAACTAGACAAAACAAGGCCTTTTTCTTATCATATATAGAAGGACAACTGGTAAAAGAAGTCTATACAAGGCCATATGACCCCAGAAGCAGATCCTCAAATTGCTTGTCAGCACAAAAAGAAACTTTGACTATCTACATGGTCCTAAACACCCAGCAGGAATCTTTGGCTAGGATTAAATGTATAGCCAGAATCTATTTTATTTATTTAGTTCAAAGGATTAAAGCCTTCAGACATTATTTTTAGCTATATTAAAAGTTATTTGAAAACTATTTTTCACTAATAATTCTTTACTTCGTGTATGTATTGCCCTGAAATAAGACAAGACCTTCCTTGGTTTATATTAGCACTACTGTGTCTACCCACAGATGAGAAAAACCTATCATCTTAAATGCTAAAGCCAAATCTAAAGGTTGGGCTTACCAACTGTGGGCCACTATTTCTTACCAGAAGAGCACTTCTCACAGCTGTAATGTGACCTTCTCCACCCTAAGCAACCATGCCTTCTGATTAAAGCAGGCTGATGGGGATTATATCATAAAACACATATGCTTGAGAAATTGTTCACATTACCTAAGTGGTATCCTTGGAACTTTGCCACATAATCTTATAACAAGACACAATAGGATTTTATTTTTGTTCTAAATTGTCAATTAAAATCCTTTCTTTAACTGATTTCTCTTGCAGATCTTCCAGGTGATTGTACCTTATACAGAAATCTGATGTATCAGAGGATTAAAGTTACTTGTCCTTCTATGGAGCTCTAGTGCAGTGTTTAGCTAGTGGTACAATTTTGCCTTACTAAACAAATCATAAGCTAATTATGATGGGAAGAAAGTTTTCTTCAACAACTTTATCTGTTATTATTCTCCATAAGATTGTGTTAGTGGAGACTAAATGGCTGATTCTGAACTTTTGGCAGGCAATTAAAACAAATTAATATTTTTCTATCAAATGAGTGCGTTTATCTCTTGGAAAAAAATAACAGTAACAAAAATCATTGTCTTGCTAACACCTATGTGTTAGGATTCTTTAGTGGTTTTCTTCCCTGTTCTCTCACTCTAAAGGAAAACATTCCCAACTATTTTCTTAAGCACACTATCAGAAAGTTCTAATAGTCCTAATAGTCTAACTTTTGTAGGTTACAAATGTTATCTAATTCACATAAAACACTTCCAGGTTGTATACTGTTGACATATGACTGAGTTATGTCTGGTTCTCTGACATTCATTTTGTTTGACTATGGCCCTTTAGATAGACCACCCTCCAAGGCACTCTCTAACTGCTGCCCTTTCTACACCACCACTATTCTCTGATTGAAGCAGCTAAGACATATCTCTATCTCAGACCCATAAAAGCAGTTGAAGCAACCTCTGAAAAGGGATTAATAGGCCATGCTACTCATTCCTACTAGTCACTTTGGACAATTTTTCAGGCCTCCCTCAGATCTAAAACAGCTACACTAAAGTCTTCATTGCATCAGTCAACCTCTCTGTCTTACCAGAACTCAAAAATTCTTAAACAGATTTCAGATCAGCTTAATATCCTGCAGGGCCTACTCAATTGTCTGGCTCTTATGGTGCTCCGGAAATAAAAAGGGTGAGATCTCTTGACTACTGCTAAGGATAAAATTTATCCTTCTCTCCAGGAATGATGCTGTTTCCACACTAACAAATCCAAGCTTTTTTGAGACAGAGCTCAAATATACAGGGACCAGACAAAATCTTCTGTGACAAGCCTCCTACCATGAAGAGTCTGTAGGTTCTTTCCTACTCTGATTCTTTCCTTTGATCATTCCTTTTTCCTATCATCCTCATACTTGCAATTTTAACTAGTCTTTTAAGTGTTTTACCTTACTGCACCCATTTTATTTAAAATAATATCATTCATATAGGAATGTTCCACATAAGTTTTCCACGGGGCTAGAAAATTTCTATAATTCTACTGGCTCCTAATACATCAGTTAGAAGACCATGGGATGCTTTGGGGGGGGGGCTCTGGCTACCAGGAACCTTGATAACTTTTATTTGAGATCTGATACAATTCTCTAGGCTAGTCCTCTATTTTCTCCTGTTCCTTCTTGTGATTCTCTGAAGTCCCTATAACTCTGCCAGTTTACTTTGGGGCAGCACTGATGGCAGGGGTGCTAACCATTGTCACTCCAAACAATTGGACCTGAAAATAAAAGAATTTCTCCCTTCTAACAATCCTTGACTTTACTCACTGCCACTGTTACTTTACTTTGGTTACGGTGCCCCTCCATTTCTGTCTTTTCAAATAGAAATGTAACTTTCACTAGGCATAATGCCTCTTTCCCCTTTCTCTCCTACTATGGACTGTAGTCTTCTCTCTTTCCCATTTCCAATCTTCCTTGTTGATCTCTTTGTTTCACTTTGTAACAAAGTCATATGTTTCCAACCTGCTCACAATTGTTTTTTCTGAAGTTTCTCCATGAGTACCAGATGACAATCATGAGCAAGCACAGCCATCAGTCAGGAACTTTCCTCCTATAGTATGATAAATCTAATTTTGCCCCCTGAGATCCCCATCACAGAGTCTTTTCTCACTTCATAGTCCCTATAGCCAGCAAGAAGTAGCCAGAGAGACATTCACTGGTTCTCTTTCTTTTATGTTGTGCACGGGGTCTGAAATAAAGGGTAAAGGTATCTCAACCTTCTGACTCCTGATGTGAAACTTGCCTCACACTCAAGGATACCTGATAGCAAAAACAGGTACAGTCTGAATGTGTGACTACTGTGTTCACAGATACCTGTCTACACAAACAGTTCTTACCTAAAACTGAAGAGGCAGAACCAAGTTCCATAAGTTTTCAACAAGACTCTCACCCTAATTGACCCTTCCTCTGCAAGCCCTACAAAGCCACAAGCATCCTTTGCCATGGTATACATCCACCATTTCCATGGAGATATTGTTACCGTTCATTGTTCTGTTTGAAGTACAAACCACTTCTATTGAAGATGGAAGTGTGTTCCTTCTTCCCCAGTCTTTCCATTCCATTCTGGATCGAACAATGAATAAATATAACCAGGAATGTTATGCCTTTATATTCCACCTTCTCTGTCCACAGATTTGTTCTCGTTAGTTTCTGTTGCTGTGGTAAACATTATGACCAAAAGTGCTTGAAGAGGAAAGAGTTTATTTGAGTTTACATGTTATAACCACTATCAAGTCAAGCCCAGATAGGAACTCAAGGCAGAAGTATGAAACAGAACAAAGAAACACTGCCAACCGTCTTCCTTCCAGGCTCAGATTTATCTCCTTATTTATGTATTTATTTATTTTTGTATGAGCTCTATATTTCTAATAGCAATCAAGAAAAACTCCTATAAGTATTCCCACAGGCCTACCTAATAGACAAAATTCAGCTATGGTTCTCAGATTTTTTTGGTTTGTCAAGTTGACAAATTTAGCCATGCCACTTGCAAACTCAACCAAAATGAACCTGTCATGCTTGTCAAATATTGGGAAAAGGCAAAGAAAAACCAGACAAGAAAGTACTAATACAAAGGGACAGAAGAAAGTCCTCAATGCTCAATCAAAGAAAATCATAGAATAGTTCTCAAGAATGTCAAATAGGTAATAGTCACTATACATTTTTGAAATCAGAAAACTTTATATTTCATCCTACAACTGAAGATAGAGTGAGTAAAGTACATGCAAAATTTAAGGAATATTACAAGGAGAAGATGTTGACATTAAGGCAGCTGTTACCAACATGAAATGTCACTTACAAGTTTCTACTTTGAGGGATTGTTGCCCTTTTTTGGCTCTAATTCAGGATGCTATAGGGGCTCTGAGAAATGGGCCTGTCAGAAACAGAGGCCTTGGAAATGAAAGTTATGCAGCCCTCTAGTTCCTCCAATTCTCTGCTCTTTGTCAGCAACCATGTAAGCAGTATACTCCTGGACTCCCAGCTGAGGCATTTGCCATGTTTTCTTTGCTTGATCGACATATATCTTCAGAAACTATAAGCCCTCAAAGCCAAACAAAAATCCAAAAGATATTTCTTCTACTAGGCTGTGCTAACAGGCATTCTTTCCCAGCCAAACAAAAGTAAGAGTTGCGTAAGTATTTAGCATTGATGTGAAGCCTGTGAATCATTGTGAAAAATTTGTAAATGTATGAGATAGTACCTTATGTTCAGGTTAGAAGTCAGATTCGCTTGGGTTCAAGAAATCAATGGTAGAATGTTATAGAGACCAATATTCCATCTAAAAACCTTCCTTTTGCAGATTTTCTTTCTCCAAATTGATAAAATGAGCCAATGAAGAATGTTGTACACTTAGGAGATGGTCCTATCAAATGACCACAAATTTTAGAAAACTCAACTCTCTCTAGTGAATTACAACTTATCCAATAAAGAAAAGTTCGCATACTGAGGAAGAAAGTACATAAGGAGACATATATTTAAATAGTAGAAAAAAAAGAAAGAAAAAGAATTAGTGGCTGATGCAGATCGTAAAGCAAAATGAGACCACTTTACAATTTGTCAATAATTTTTAACAATTATGTGTCATCAAAAACTGCCTAGAGATTTCTTCAATGTACACTGTATCTAGGGTATATGCCTCCTTCCTTCCTCTGAGTTTCCACATCATCCTTTGAAAAACTTAAAGCTGTTGAAAAACTACCCAATTTCCCACTCACTCAACATATTATGTTCATTCTGTTATTTTAAATATATAGTATAATTGGAAATTTTATCATTTTGCACAAAATGAATTGATTAGTTTATGAAAATACATATATATATATGAGAACACAAATGCTTATTTGCTTATTAATTTCTTATAATCTTTTTATTTTTTATTTGAAATTTGATCTAAAAACATTTATCTATGATAGTTCAACTTGTGATACATCTCACCTTGTGATTAGGAATTACTTGATATAGAATCTTGGATATTATCTCCCTCAAAGCTTCTTATATCAGTAAGTTGATTTCAAGATCAGTTCTTTCCATTGAGGGAACAATATCCACTTTTATTTGTTTTCCTTCTAGTATAATATTCCCACTCCTCATCTTATCTTGTGTGAAGATTTCTTTTTATCTTAAATTCTAGAACTTGATCTCTAAATTGTTGAGATATGATTCATTTAGGTCTAACCTATACACAATTAGTATGGTTTTCCAAATCATTAGGCCAATATTTTTCTTGAAATTTGGAAAATTAATGAATCATTTCCTTAAAAAAATAAAAACTATAACTTTGAAAATATGTTAAACTTTGTATCTGGGGTATAACTTTATATTGCACAAGCCTATACTCCCCTGTAACTTCACTAAGGTTTTTGTTCAGAGTGAGTAATTTCAATTGATCTTAATTCAAATTCTTTATATGTCACTCAGTCTTTTTAAAATTTCATTTAATCATTATTTGATACATGTATTTTGAACTTTTCTAGAGTTTTCAACTTACAAAAGTTCATTTTGTGAATACAATCTTCAGTTTTAATTGTGAAGGATCTCACCTATGAATATTGAAATATAATTATCCATCAATACATTGGGGTAATTCAAATTACTTCAAAATATGATTTGAAATGATGAATAATAATTGAACATATCAATGGGAAACTATATCATTCCAGGGTAGTAATAGTTATTTTATGATTTATCACTTCCTGCCATGGACAAATAATTGAATGAAAGATAGAGGACTAAGCCACAGGTAAAGGGAATGTAACATCTTTATCTCTTCAGGAGATAAAATTCCAAACCTTGGGCTAGAGAGATGACTCAGAAGATAAGAGCTCTTCTAGAGGTCCTGAGTTCAATTCCCAGCAACCAAATGGTGGCTCACAACCATCTGTAATGAGATATAGTGCCCTCTTCTGGTATTCAGACATAAATGGAGGCAGAATGTTGTATACATAATAAATAGATAAATCTTTAAAATAGAAAGAAATTGTTGAACCCGAATGCTGGTCTTCAGTTTAATATATTCTTTATTGGTTATTTTTAGGGCCCCTTGGTCATTTTCTGTTCCAATGGTCCTGTGTAACACCTACCTTTATGACTTCTGGTAATTTCTTATTGCAGTATTTTTGAGAAGAATAGCTGCCATCTGGATGAGCTTGCTTTTGCTTTCCCTGTCTAGTTATATCTCTAAATCTTCTTCAGATTAAATCTGAATAGGAAAATATAGGATGGTTCCATAGAGATATAATCAAATATTTACCAATTCTTTAATATTCTCACTATTTTCTGATATAAAGCTTATTTTTTCTGTTGTAAAATTTAAAGTCACAGTTGATTAACTTTACTAATTATAAATTTTACTTTGTCTCCAAAATTTCTGACTCACCATCATGTCTCCCATTTACCAGTCTCTCTCCATGATCTTGAAAACCCTAAACATCATGACCACTGGGTCAACTTTTCTAGGTAACAAGTGGGTGAAATAAGTATAATATTCCTGATTCTGTGTCTGAATCATTTCCTAATCCTGATACCATCTATGTTCATCTATGTTTCTGCAAAATACGATTTCTTTGATTTTGAGGAAACTCACTCACTTATGGCACCAAAGCTCATTCCTTTTCTGGCCATCACAAACAATGCTGCACTATTCGCATGAAAATGCCAATGTCTCTTTCACACACATATGTTATTTCTTCTTGCTGTGTAGCCACCAATCACAGTTCAAAAGACAGTTTTATTTTGGGTTTTACGCTCTTTGCAATATTTTCCGATATTTCATGATATGTCTTTTCATGATGTTTCTTCACCACACAGAAAATCTTTTATTAGGTATAGTCCTACATATTTATTTTTGTTTATGTAGTTTTACTTGTTCTTGCATCAACTTTTGAAGTCTTATCTAAAACAAACACACATACCTAAATTAACATTGTCCATGTGCTTTCTAGTTGAAAATTTATATTTGTGATATTAACTTCATGTTTTTAATTTATTTTGAACTTGATAGGATCTAATTCCTCTTCAATACATATGAATATCGGCTTTTCAGTAGCTTTTATTGAAGAGCTTCCAAAATTTATGTTCTTGGCATCTTGTTGAAGATCCATTGCATATAAGTGTGGATACTCATGTCTGATCCACTTCATTTCCACCACTGGCTCCTGTCTGTGTCTATGCCAGTGTCCGTTCTTTGGTGTTCTGTCCACCAAAGTTCTTTAGTATATTTTGAAGTTAAGAACAGGTCTAATTTACTCTGAAATCACCACTGGTACTTTTCATTATGACTGAATTGACAACTTAGTATCTTTGTATTTATACATAGATTTATGACTGTCTTCCTAGTTTCAGAAACAGTGTCATCAGAATTTTATAGCGTTTTTTGAAATTATAATTACATCATTGCCTTTTTACTTGTCTTTCTCCAACTTCTCCTATTAAAAGGCTTTATAATATCTTGAATTCTTAATCTCCTTTTAATTTTTGTCTTATGTATAGATATATATGCATAAGCATACATACTCTTTGGTTTTTTGAGACAGGGTTTCTCTGTGTTGCTTTGGAGTACATATTCTTAAATACACACATGAAGCACATGAAGCCTGCTCATTTGGTATACCAAGTGCATGCTTATGATCTCAGGGATGACACATTGATATTGGATAACTAATTTACATTTTTATAGGAGTTATATTGAACAATTTTAATGATTTATGAAAGAGGAATATTTTAGAAACTGTAATTCTTCTAATCCATGAATACAGGGATCCTATTCATTTACTTCTTCAATGCTTTTCAACTTCATAATTTCAGTATAAATACTTTTCAAATATATGTTTAACTTTATGCCTAGGTATCCTTGTATTTTTGGTTCTTATAAATTGACTAATTTCATGATTTTTTTCAAGTATTTTTTATTAACACATAGAAATAAACAAATTTTAGATGTTGAATTTTACTTTACAACATTACTGTCTCATTATTTGTAAGGTTTTCATAGAATGGTTAACATTTTCCTGTTTTTCTTTTTTCGAGGAAATGTTTCTATAGTCCAGAAGAACTCTGAATTAGCTATACAGATGATATAGCCTCTATCTGCACCTCCCATGTCTATACATACTAAGTGCTGAGGTCAAAGGTGTATACCACCACATCACAGAAGATCTTAATATCACAATACATAATATCACAACATATGTAAAACATGAAAATATTGACTTACTCCTTTATGAATTGAATGTGTCATTTTCCCTTGCTTTTATGCCTCATTAGGAACGTCCTGAGCTAAACTGCATGAAAGCAATAAAAAATCAACATCTATGGTATGTTCTATGTTTTAGAGGAAACCCCACTTGTTCTTGCTATGTGCTTCATGGCTTGTTTCTTTCTCTACAGTGACACAAGAAGGAACACTTGCAACCATAATCAATAAAACACAAGCATGGGATATTATTTCAAAGACTTTTAGAGGCCTCTTCACATTTGCTATTCTTTTAAGAAAGGGATTTTTGTCTGATTATGTTGAGAGAGTGTCATTTAGACTTATGCTTCTTTGATGGAGATCCAAGAAATGCATGGTGTTGTCCAGAACTTTAATGGTTGTAGGAGGCAATGTGTACTTGTCTACATGAGTAGAACTTTACAATGCTTGATTTTATCTTCCCTTCAAGTGAATCTCTTTAATTTTCTTCTCTAAGGCCAATTCTTCTTCCTGAGGCCAAACTTGCTGATCTCAGACTTTTTATTACAGAGCAACCTTCATTCTAAGGGAGTCTGAAATACAAGTTCCTCATCATGAGTCTCCTAAGGATTGCTCCACCTTGCACAATCTTATGCCATTCTCTATCTTGTACTGGCACCACTTGATGAATGATTGATGCTCTTGTGCTGGCTAAACACAACTACTGAGATTCTCTGAGAAGTACTACAAAGTTTTGTGACATTCATTTTTTTGTCAAGCTGTACCTTTATAATTCTCTGTTGTACAAATACCAGTCAATTCATCTTCCCTTATTTCAGAAAGTTCCTGTCTCATCTCTTTAGGTAGAGTTTTTCATCTTAATCAGAGAGAACTTGCCAAACTTGGGATTCAGAGCCTGAAAAGATTCACATTACATAATTCGCTAATTTTATTATTCTTTATAATGGACAGATTATTTAGGTTTTTTAAAAGTCTTGAAAAATATTAATGATCCTTAAGTTACAATTATAATATATCCTGACAAACCAATCAGAAATTTAAATTACCATAATTTAGAAATGCATTTAATATCATTAACTTACTTAAACACCATACCTTAGAATTGTGCATGTGTGTGTGTGTGAGAGAGTGTGTGCGTTTGTGTGTTGTGTTCCTAGACTCTGACCATTTGAACATATTCTATCATAAATATGCTTATGATTCCTATTTATTTAGTTTGGCTAGTTAACTTAAATGGTAATTTATTTTACTAAAATTTATAAGACTTTGTAATTGTTGATTGGTACCACAATTTATTGAATATGATAGACTCTTGAAAATGAACTGCTTGCCATTATGTTTACATGGTTAACTGGGAGTTACTACTCACTTCCATTGTTTGGATTTAAGAAAGAATATCATACCACATAATCATAGTCTGAGAAACAAGAAAATGTAACATTTTATGCAAGGTTTGTACTTAGTGTGTATTAATTTCACAGAAAGGCAAAGTTGAAAATGCTAAGTCAAAGCATTGTAGACTGAGAAGCATCCAAATAAACAAATGTATATATATATATATATATACTAAAAGATAATTTACCATCCAGTAGTATGAAGCTAGAAAAGCAAATGTGAATGTTTTATGCAATGTTATTCATTTCTTTAATATGCAGTATGTCTTATAACTAAGATTCATGGTGTCCTTAAGATCACAGACTGTTTTTTATTATGTTTTATTTGTATTAAATACTTTAATATATTATGTAAAATATGCTTATATTGAGGACTAGTAGTCCTAAAATTTGTTGACTACAGCATTGTTTTATATGGCTTTGCAAATGCAGGGAGTCCAAGTCCTTTTGTAAATAGATGCACTTATTAGAATTCACAACATAACACAATTGATAAAGTATTAAATGTTTTATATAATTAAATTCAATAATCTCCCACTTTATGTTAAACAACACAGGCTTAATATTTATGTTTCAGATAAATGTCTTAGGTTTTGAAAAGTGTTTTAGCACATGGTTTTATAAAATAACTAAGATTTTATGTGTATTTATTCAATATAATTTATGTTACATATTAGGTATTAGACATTAATTAGGTACTATGATATATAGCTTAATAGTATAAACTTAGGCTTTACAAAATATGAAGAACAAGTATTAGAACGCAATCACGTAATTGTAAATATTATTCCTGGTATCAGAACAATACTGATGAATGATGATATAATGTGGCATATCATGGGAGAATATACCACTACTGCACTGTGACTTATCAACCATACTGTAACCCTTTCATGTTCTACAGTGAAATTCATTTATCTTGGTTGCACTGCTACTGTATCTTTCAGATTATAGCATCAAACTCTTGCCATCTGTATTATGCAAATATTTTCAACATTGCATTTTTACACATTAAATTAAGATCTTGAATAATTATTAAATACTCACAAGTTATGCATACAAGGGAATTAGATTGTAATTTTAGACTGGATCTCTTTTAAAGAAAATATAGTCCTTTCATAATGTGACATTTCCTATTGTAGCTTAGAAATCAAAAACGGTATTTTTTACCTTTTGTGTTCTCAAGGAAAACGTAGAGAATCACTCCCATAAATAATGAAAAGCACGGTAAAATATTGATGAGTTTATATCAGGAAAGAAGCATCAGTGATCAGAGGAACTTTGCCTTTAAAATCATAAAAACAAAAAATTATGCACAAAATAAAAACATCCATTTATTTTATTGGTTTTTGGCTCATGTCTTCAGTTATGGATTGCAACCTGATAAAAGGTCATATATTAGCAACAGTGAAAATTTCCCAGGCATTTCTTGTCAATAATTATCTCCATCAAATGCATAGAGAAATAGATAAGTGCTTTGCAGTTCTTCCGGAGTTAAAAAGTGTGACTTTACCAGAGACTTCATTTAAAACAGAAAGACTGTATGCATCCCTTCAAGTTGTGAAATGCCATGAGCACTTCCTTAGCTACACGCTTCAGAAATAAGGCTAATGTACGTGAAGAATTGCAGCCATTTTATACAAATATAATTTTGTAATCTTATGGAAATATATAGTATACTTTTGGAAAACTAAATCTTTAATATTTTCTTCATATCTCTCTTTTGCATGAAAGTCTCAAAGTAATACATCTGTTTAGTTTATTGTGTTAGAATATTTGATTTAAAAAAATGTCGAAATTCAAACAATGAAACACTGATAGGTAATAAATAATGTTAAAATACTTAGACTTTAAAAAAATATTAAAACCTCACTGAGATCCAGTTCAACTCAGTCTGAACGGCCATTATTTAAAAGACAGGTAACAAAAAATTCTGGCTAGGAAGTGGCCAGAAAAGGAACATGTTACAATGGCGGGGTGTAAATTAGTTCATTTCCTATGGAAATAAGACTTAAGGTTGCTCAAAATATAAAATTAGAAATTCTATCCTCATTAGTATAGTGGTTAAAAAAAGAACTTCTATAGGCCCCAACCCTATCACTTCCTAACTGCAAGGATGGATCCAGTCTATCCAGCTTTCATCCTATAAGGGAAAGAAAATATTATAATGTTTCACAATGAAGTTTGTTATCAGAAGCTGCTACTTTGTTCCCTCCTGCTCAGCCTTGAAATAAACACACTATATTATTTAAAATACTGCTTGGCCAATGCTTCTAGCATATTCCTATTATGTGAGCTATTACATAATAAATTAGCCCATTACTATTCTTTAATAATTTACAAGGGAGCTCATGACATACCGGCAAGGCAGCTTGCGTCTTTCTCCTCTGGATGCTCCATGGCATCTCTCTAACTCTGCCTACTCTCTACATATATATCTCTTCAGGTCTGGCTATATTCTGTTAAAACATTAAATGATTGCAGCATCTTTATTCATTAACCAATAAAAGCAACACATATACAAAAGGACTTCCCACACTAGAAGTTTTACTCAAGTACAAAACAAATCAAATTATACTGAAATATAGGTGCAATGGAGTAGTTCAAATTGAGCAAAATATGCTTAACTAAGAAATAAAAACGCTATCCATATCAATGAAAATGAGCAAGACTCAGGAAGATAAAATATCATATGTACACCCATATATGAATACATGAGCATTTGTGTGTGTATGTGATACAGAGATCAAAACTAATGACCCACACGTGCTAATATAAATATGTGTTATAGCTTAGAAAATAAGGACTTTAATTTAAAAATATTTATTTTTAAAAAGACACAAATGAGATCAATAATTGAATATTTATCTTATAAATTTCACATAATTCTAAGTGTATTTATAAAATAAATAGAACTTGTCTCCTTCAGTGCAGTTCCCACCAGCCTGCAATCAGGTGAAACAGCCTCGAGGCTGTGCCTCCAACTCCACTACACACTGGACACTGTCCCTCTAATACCCACTATGCTACTGAACCCATAAACCTGAATATCTTCCAACTTGTCCAGTCATTTCCCATACTACCAGCTGACCACAGAGGCACAGGTGCAGTCCATACCAGTTGGAAAAACAAGTTAAATAACTGGGTCCTTTACTGAACTGTCCCAAAATGCAGAACCTAAATTAACCCCAGGGTATATCCTGTGCCCCTACCAATTCCATCCCAGTACCAACAAGGAAGCTGGGTTGCTCTTACCTCTGGTAAAAATCCACTATGCTGGTGGAGTCTCTACCAGCCTGCAGGCAGTGAGAGACTTGTGTCCAGGCTGTGCCTCCACTTGCACCATGCACTAGACTGTCTTTTCAGACCACTTGGTCTGCCAACTCCATGAACCTGAACATCCTTCTTATGACCCTCCTTCCCTGCAACCCCAGCACACTACAGAGGCATAGGCACAAACCACACACATTGGTAAAACAACAGACTACATAGGCATTGGCAAACTACAATAGTTGGAAAAACAGGCACAATCATAAGCCACACCAGTTTTAAGAAAGGATAAGTAAAGCCAGTGTATGAATACATTCAACAACTGCTGAGCTATATGGTAACACCAGAACAACTGATCCAACAGCAACAAGACAAGAAAATTCCAATGTTGTTGAAAAACAGGGAATTAACTTTAAATGTTATTTTATAAGATGATAATGGCTCTTAAAGAGGAAGCAAAAAATTCCTTTAAAAATCGAGGAAAAGACTCTATCTCTGTTGTAATTAGGGGAGAGGTGTGCGGGTTGTATGTTCCCCAGCCACCGCTGGTTGCCGGACAGATCTAGATCTACGGTACTTCCTCCTGCAGCGGGGGTCTCATGGCGACTGGCTCACTTTCCTTCTTCTCCTCAGAACTTCCGTTCTGTCTACTCCACCCACCTAAGGGCTGACCTATCTTATAAGCCATGCAGCTCTTTATTCAACCAGTAAGAGTAATACAAAATACAGTAGAACACTCCCACATCATTTCCCCTTTTCCTGTTTAAACAAAAAAGAAAGGCTTTCATTTTAACATAGTAAAATTACATATAACAAAACAGTTATCAAGTAAGAATTACAGTTACCA
>JAQHUG010000313.1:1495395-1515041 GCA_028555095.1 Dicrostonyx torquatus
GGAGACCTATCTTTTCTGCATGTATTGGCTTTTTTGGATCCTAGTCTATAATGATGCACACATTCTTATCCCGGGATGGAGTGGGGAGGTCTTTTGGCTTCCCACAGGGCAGGGTACCCGGCCCCCTCTTTAGGAAGCATGGGGAAGTAAGAGGGGTATGGGGGGAGCAGGAGGGCCTGGGACAAGGGGAGTAAATGTAAATTTTTCTTTTAACAATAAAAAAGACTGAAAGAAATGAATATGAATAATCAAAAAATAACCATGTAAATGAAGCGGGAGAAAAAATTTAAAAGAATGCCTTCAAAGAGATCTAGTCATTCTATAAAATCAGCTAACAAAAACAAAGATCAGTACAATGAAAATTGTGGTTTGCTAAAACTTAAAATTGATTTTACTTCGTTTTTGGCTCAGCTGATAGGATCACTTGCTGGACCAGAATTGAGACTTAAATTTGAATTCTATTTACCCATATAAATAGGAAAGACTGCATTTAACTGTAATTCCAGAAGATTGTAGTAAGACAACAGAGACAAGAAGATTGCAGACCCTGCCAGGCCAGTCAAAGTAGGTGAAAACTGCAAGGTAGAAACAATATGATCAAGATTCATGAGAGACCATGTCTCAAAGGAATCAGTTGCAGAGCACAGAGAAAAGAATGCACTGGGTGATTGCATATATCAACACATCTGATCATGCACATATATGTACCACAAACAGACTTCATACAGCGGTAAGTCCCAGTGAAGAACTGGAAACTGACAGTTACTATTGTGGAGAAAAATTCCTTTAGAAAGATACAGACACTGGTAGGATTCCTGTGCTCCAGTGGATGGCTCTACACATGGGTAGTATTAACTGGGTTTAATGGATTATTACAAACAAGAAGAAGAAGAAGAGGAAGAAGAAGAAGAAGAAGNGGAGCTTAAATTTTGGTAGATGGTTATATTTCAATTCATACCTATATGAAAATATTATAGATAAAATATCATTAATAAGGGAAATATTAAAATAAATAATACAGTTGAAGTTTTAAATAGGCATGTAAATATATTGTTTCTGTGAGATGTAATAGTACCATATATCAATTATCTAAAAACTGATTCATGCATACAAAAATTATCAATTAAGATAACCTCATTCTAACACTTGCATGGAAATACGAAGGAACAAGTTTCATCAAACAAAATGAAATGCAGTTTAATATCTGTTCATGGTGGATAATTTCTGTTTTCACAGCACTTGGGAAGTATAAAAGAGAAATTGTGACCTTTAAGATAGTTTGAGACACACTGAAAAACCATATAGGTTCTGGAAAATAAAAAAAAAACAAAATTATCTGATATTGCACATAATAAATATGTGGAAATCATAAATGTGTGATAGTCATACTGTTCATTAACAAGACTCTTCAAGGGGAGAAACAATTCATGTCTGCTCAGCCATATGTAAACCCACAATAGACCAAAGCAAGGATACTACCAAAGTCCACCTTGGTGAGCCAATGAGTTTTATTGAGGTTACTTAATAGAATAAGAGTGAGGTATCCGTTTCTTAAAAGAGCTGTAATAATTAAACAATAACTGCCTCACTAAAGCCCATACTAGCGTGGTTGGCAACTCTGAGAACTTAAAGCATATTGAAAAGTCCACAGGCAGTACAACTTGTTGGACAGTTTCATTTTTAAGTAACCCAGTGATCTAATTGTTTGCTACATAGATGTACTCCTTTCTGCTTCTTACAAGTTGCTGGTTTGCTTTGAGAAAATTCATCGCTCCTAATTTGTTTGAGAGTGTTTCTCAGCAGTCATCATTGTTTATATTTGGGAAGAAGGGATCTAATCAATCTGATCAGTTTCAGGAACTTCCTGAAGCTATACTGAGTTGTTTACCTTCTGGTTTAAGAAGCTTCCAACTACATGGATTCTTTCAATCTCAGAGGAAACTGCTACCCTACACAGATACAGGTGAGCAAACAAGACAAAAAATATGTCTCAAAGGGACAATTGTGTTTGATAACAGATTTGACAGATTTGCCAAGGCAGTAGGCAATTTTGTGATAGGAAAGAGAGTTAAACTAAAATTTCAGAGGTTTCACACACACACACACACACACACACACACACACACACACTCAACATACTGCATTACACATTCAGCACACCATTTGATAAAGATATACACACAGGACCAAATTCATACAACGTGATATATACCAAAAACATACTTGGTGTGGGAAGTCCTTCTGTATATGTGTTGCTTTTATTGGTAAGTTAATAAAGAATCTTCCTTGGTCTGTGATAAGTAGTATAGAGCTAGTCAGAGGAAAACTAAACTGAATGCTGGCAGAACGAAGACAGAGTCAATTAGACACCATATAGTGGCCAGAGCAGAAAGATGTAAGTTGCCAGGTAGAATTTTGCCAGTAGGCCACAAGTCTTTTGGTAAAATATAAAATAAATATAAAATAATAGAAATGGGTTAATTTAATATGTAAGAGATTGCTGGAAATGTACTATAGTGAATGGCCAAGCAGTCATTTAATTAATACAGTTTCTCTGTGGTAATTTCAGGGCTGAGCAGCAGGGAGGAAACAATCAGCCTCCTACAACACATACTCACAGACAAAACACAAAAATTAGAGTTTATATGGAATATAACATTGATCCTAGATAGATCATAGGAAGAAATGTACATTCTAATCTATGGAACTTTATAAAGCACCATGGGAACAATTTTGTGACTGTAAGGTAGGAATTTTAAAATACAAATGAGATGCTTCATCCACATAGAAGAATTGAAAAACTTTCTAAAATTAGAAATTTTTCATCTTCAAAACTCCTACTGAGAGATTAAGGTAATCCATATAACAAGGGAAGAATGAAAAACCTTTCTTATAGACATTGTTCAATCAAAATCAAACACTGATGAAATGACATGGAATGGAGACATCCAAATAATCTTACTGAATCTATAAAAAGCCAAATGATACAGAATACATACAATATAAATGTCACTTATGTAAAAATTTGCATGTTTCTAACTAAATTATAATGGCACAAATCTATTTCTGTTTGGGGATGATTTAGGATGGAGTGGGATTGTAAATACAGGCATTGAAAATTTTCTATTTCATAGGTAGTTGATGTTCTCTTCTCACTTTAATAATAATTTACTGGTTTTATGTGAGTGTTCATGCTCATCAAATTGCACATATTAGTGAAGCACGATTAATAAAAACTCAGAGAGAGAAACTGGGGTTCAATCTGAAGGTCACCAAAGCTAGGCAATCAGCCACTGTCTCTTACCTCTACCTCTATCCAAAATGGAGATACTGACTCCAGAAATCTAAGATTGGGACTATGTCTGACAACTGTCTCTTCCTATTATATAATCCTCTCCAGGGCTGGGATTAAAAGTGTGCAGCACTGGGATTAAAGACATGCCCCACCCAGTTTCTATGGCAACTAGATTGATTAATACATGAATGGAATTAAAGGTGTATGTTACTACCGCCTGGTCTCTAAGGCTGACTAGTGGTGCTGTTTTACTCTCTGTTCTTTAGACAAACTTTATTTATTAAAATACAAATGAAATGTCACTACACATTAGCACAGATGCCTGTCACTTGTAGCATAATTAATTTTTAAAGTCTCAAATTTCAAAACTCTTGTCAATGGACTGTATACATATCTGCAAATAAAAACATTTTTATTAATAAATAAAAATAAGTATAATATGTAATTAATATACTAGAATGTCAATTGACAATACCGAATTTAACATTTTGGTAAGTATAATGTTTAACTTGTTGATATTCATAAAATTCCAATATTTTATTTGCCTAAATTGCATCATTATCTTATTCCTGAAGTTCAACATGAATAATCATATGCAAATTAATAATTTTGAAAAGGTGTTTTAACAAGGGTATAGTAGTAAAGTGAATAAATTTAATATTTGTACAAGTTAAATAAATAAACCTTTATTAATTTGTTTTTCTTATAATATTCTCTATATTGAATAATTAAATTTAAGCTTCAAGTTTCCTAGTATATAAAAAATACTTCCTGGTCTAAACAAGTACTTCCTGGTCTAAACAAGTCCTTCCTGGTCTAAACAAGTACTTCCTGAAGTCTGTTTTCATATATGTGATCAATTTACAAAGTAAAAATAGTATAAAAACAATAATGTTTCAACTGAATAAAAAAGATTACTTTGAATAATCTAAAATTTCAAAGGAAATAAGCAATATTCTAGATGAAACATTCAAAGTTGGATTAGCAAAGAGTCATGAATTAAGTCCAGCTCATTTTTATGATGCATATTAGCTAATGTGGAATGCGGAAATAAAATGCCACTGTGCTTCCCTAGAACAAACTTCATCATTCTTCGCCTCAGGTTGAATCATGGCTTCCTTTTTACTACTTAATAAAACATGAATGTCATTTGCAAAAGGCAAAAATATTTCATATAAATTGTATAGAGAACTTTTAAATTGAATAAAATGGACAAAAACAAGTAGTCTCACGTAACAATAAAATTGTTATAGAATGTTGTATTAGTCCTTTGTACTTCTTTTATTTTGTGAGAGTCACAAAATATACAAAACAGATCTTTCAGATTAATGGTATTGGATATAGAGACTCATGCATACTCGAGGTATTAAGAGTCAGTGATCACTGAGTGTTCTTCCCTAAATAAGATATTCATTCTACCCCATCCAAAGTTACAGATTACTACAGACGATAGAGTGGAAAAAATTCAAAATCAGACACAGAGATGGGCTGTAAAGTATAATCTTGACAAGTCCCACCCACTCCAATCAGAAACTCAAACTAGCTGCAAACACCTATATTCAGTCTACACAGACATTTGCCAACAGTCAGGCACAGGTGGGGAGGGTTTCAGGAACCTATATCCTTTTATTATGAATTATTGGTTCTTGATAGATGCTGGTATGTACAGAGCCATTGCCATTAGTTGATAATGACTGGGGTTCTACTAGGCTCCCATGGACAGCTTCAAGTTAATTTTTATACAGATGTCCCTGGTGAAACCCTGTGGGCAAGAAAATAAATGAAAACTGATATGGTCTTGGAGAAAGGATTCATATGGAGGTAGGGAATTTGATAGAGATGCAAGATGAAAAGTGTGAGCAAGACATAATAATATGCTACACATATGTATAAAGTTTTTAAAGAAGAAAAATTTTAACAAATACTATGATCTCCAAATTATACAAAGAACTCAAGAAACTGACATCAAAATAAAAAAAAATGCAATTAGAAAACAGAGTACAATCCTAAACAGATAATTCTAAACAGAAGAATTGCACATGGATGAATGTCACTTAGGGAGTTCCTCAATATCCTTATCCATCAGTGAAATGCAAATCAAAACAAATCTGAGATACCATCTTACATTTGTCAGAATGAATAAGATCAAAAACACTAATGACAACTTATGGTGGAGAAGATGTGGAATAAAGGGAACATTCCTCCATTGTTGGTGGAAGTGCAGACTTGTACAGCTGCTTTGGAAATCAGTATGGAATTTTTTCAGAGAATTGGGATTCAATCTACCTCAAGACCCAGCAAATTCACTCTTGGGCATAAATCCAAAGGATGTACACTCATACCACAGGGACCCTTGCTCAGTTGTATTCATAACAGCATTATGCATAATAGCTAGAACCTGGAAACAAACTAGATGCTACTCAATTGAAGAATAGATAAAGGAAACTTGGTTCATTTTCACAATGATGTACTATTTAGTGGTAAAAACAAAACAAAACAACATGAAACAAAAAAACAGTGACATTTTGAAATTGACAGGCAAGTGGATAGAACTAGATGAAAATCAAACTGAGTGTGGTAACCCAGACCCAAAAAGACAAAGATGGCTTTTACTCACTCATACGTGGTTATTGGACATAAAGCAAGGGACAATCAGCCTATAGACCACAAATCTAGAGAAGTCAGGAACAAGAAGGACCCTAAGAGAGACTTACAAGGATTTCCCTCTGAAGGGGGAATAGACAGGATCTCCTGAGTAAACTGGGATCATGGGAAAGAGAGAAGAGGGTGGAAGGGCAGTGGGGAGGGGAGAAACAGAGTAGGAAGAGAAATAAGGGATTGGGAAGTTCCAAGAGGGAGAACAAGGAAAGAGATATCTTGATAGAGGGAGTCTTTATGGGGTTAGCAATAAACCTGGACCTAGGCAAATTCCCAAGAATCTACAAGGTTGAGACTGGCTAACAGTATAAACAATAGTAGAGAGGGTGGCTTAACTACCCGTCCCTTATAATCAAATTAATGGCTACCTTGAATGTCATCGTAGAACATTCATCCAATAACTGATGGAAGCATATGTACAGATCCACAACTAAACACTGGATGAAACTCCTGGAATGAGATAAGCAAAGGGGTCAAGGCCATGATGGGGAAACCCACAGAAACAGCTGATCAAACTGATGGGAGCTCATTGACTCTAGACTGACAGCTAGGGAACCTGCATAGGACCAACATAGGCCATCTGATATGGGTGACAGTTGTGTGGCTTAGGTAATTTGTGGGGCCATTAGCAGTGGAACTAGTGTTTATCCCTAATGCATGAACTGGCCTTTTGGAGTCCATTTGGTATTGAGGGATACCTAGCTCAGCACAGATACAGAGGGGAGAGGCTTGGTCCTGTCTCAAGTGATGTGACAGACTTTGTTGACTCCCCCATGAAAGACTACACCTCTTTTTAGAGGGGATGGGGGATGGCTTGGAGTAAAAGTGGGGGAAGAGGAGGAATGGAGGGAGAGGGAACTGGGATTGGTATGTAAAATAAAAAGGATTGTTTCAAAAAATAAAATAAAAAGAATGATCTTAATAAAATAATTTTTAAAATTAAAATAAAGATATCCAGTTCAAAATTCTGGAAGTATGTGAGTATAGTACCAGCTTTAATACCATCTTTTTGAGGATGGATCTCAGTGATGAATCCCAGTGTAGAGGAAGAAGCCACATAGTAAACAGAAAAAGAGGATATAGATGAGGAGGTGAGACCATTTTTCTGATAACCATCTCATCAGAAAAGACATGGGCCATTTAAAATCCTCATCAGTTGATTCAAAGGCAATGTCTATAGTACCCTTCCAGTAGGACCAGATTTTAATGTTCTCTCCAGTGCTACAGTAATGCATTTACATCCAATGCATACATTTACACTGACGAAACAAAGAATCCCAAAACCATTTTACTTTTCTTATGTGCCTCAAAGATTACCTCCTTTATACTTTGTAAATTGTATTCATTCTAGCCTGTTGACTTTGAACAAGTAGAAACATTACTCACAAATTAAGTTAACAGTCTTATCTGAGAAATTTTCTTGCCTATGAGCAGTAAAATCAAAGTGAGGTAAATATTTAGAAGATATATTTGTGTAAAAAGAGAGGGTAAACGTTTCAAATTTTATAGCCAAAATTAGGAAAGTATAAGAGATTGAATATCTATTCAAAACCAAGGCCAATACCATCAGGACAGATAGTAAATCTTGATGTTCCAAGCCTTGTAACTCCAAGCCTGGTTATCTTAATGTACTGTAACAAGGTTCATCCCTAATGACAGGTTTCAGCCCCATGTTTATGCTGGTTACAGGCCATGTTTTTAGATTCTAAAACGATCTTTTCATATTGTCTTCAACTTTGATAGCAGACCTTGAACATTTCAAGCAGCCCTTCCTTGCGGAGATCCTCATTGGAACTCTGTTATAATGATTCAACACTCTTGCGGTATGAGGTTTCCAAAACTCCATCTAAATTCTGATCCTTCTCTGAGGCCTTATTTTAGAATTGTGATGGAAGATTGCCTAAGCTATACCCTTTGCATTCCTTATGACAAGAAAAGGAGTCTCACAGGAATGCTTCCACATTCTTATGAAACGTAGTCTGTCCTGAGATTACTTGAATTATGGACCATTTTGTGAGCTAAATGGAGGGAGAAGACACTAGAGGCAGCTTTAGCAACTTAGTCTGTGAAGGTCATCCCAGGGCCTTACATTCTTCATGTTACACATAGATCTCAGAGGTAACAATTATTCAATTAAACATTTTAAGTTATTCACATTCATTATAAAACACTTATTCCAAGTATGTTTAAACTGATGGGTTAGTATTGCACAAGCATTGATATTGAATAGAAACTAACATTTAGTAACTATTTAAAATATAATTTGTAATTATAACTTTCATCTGCAATATCCTGATTCAAAGATATATTATTCCAACAAAGGGAAAAATCATTATTTTCAATTAAATAATACTAGAGACAACATAAGACTTACAATATATGGAAGCTTTGATCAAGCCAATTTATTCTGTATGGTAGACAGAACTAATTACATTCACATTTTTAAAATGATTTTTGATCTCTTGATTTATAAGCTGGTTTTCAGTGTTGCAAATTTTATTTGAAAAATGTGCTTCACTGAGTCAAGCACAGAGCTAGTTTTGGGAAGAGCACTGGATTGCCGTACAAAACGCCACATGTTCTTTTTGTCTGACAGGGATTTTAAAAAGGATGTTCCGATGATACTTATTATCTGCATCCTGGCAGCAACTGCCCTATTTTAGCTACACAGAATTTCTTATGTCCCATATGACATTTTTTTTTCTGTGCCTCTCTGGCTGATGGGACAAAACGAGAAAGAAATCAAGACTAAACTGGTTTAAATTAAATGTGAGAAAGCAATGATTCACAGTGTAAGCACCTATATGCCAAGTTATAGGGAGAAGCAAGTAAAAACAACTAAGTTATAAATCATTCAAAAGGAGGGATTTATGAAGGAAACAGCAAGACATCTTCAAGTACAATTTCTCTGCTGGGTGCTGCTCCTTGGCACGGTTACAATAAATCATGCGAGGAATGGGTAGAAAGCAGCATTCTCTTAACTTTCAAAGGAAGGTCTCTGGAGACTCCTCTCTCTGTACTTATGCATGCACATCTCTTTCTTTATTACACACCGATGCAACGTACCACCTGTGCTATACCTACTACACTCTAGTGAACAAGCTAGGCATCTGTGTAGTATCAGATGGGTAGTCACAGCTTATTTTTCATTTTAATTTGGGATATTCTGTACTTGTGTATTTGATGTTAGTACTCAAATGAAGTTCATTCTGGAATATAAGTGTGATCCACATGTAACTGAGAATAGGCTTCTGTATTTTTTTTCACGTACAGTTTAGCTTTCTCTACTTCTATTCATACCATGAATGCTTTTTAATTTTTCAGAGGAAAATACTATTAAATCAGGGAGGTGGTAGAAATTACAAAAGGAAAAGGGCATACTGAATTAGTTAAAGAATCTGAGTGAGCTGGAGAGGCCATGAAGACAAAGGGATGATAAAAGCATTATAAAAGAACATACAAACTTACACCTTCTAATGCAGTTTTTAAGTAGAATTTTGGCATTCCAGACTTTCAGAACCAACACCACCTACACAATTAGTATCAAAGATGTTCACAGATAGACAACAAAAGTCCAAATAGAACAGAATCTGTATGTTATCATCCCAGAATCTCCACAGCTTTAGTAAACACTCTGTATTGCTTGCTGAGCTCAAGTATCTCACAGAAGGCAAGCCTGCAGAATTGCTGCCACAGAATACTACATTTGCATATTTTCAGCCCATTTTAGGGAATAGCCAAGAATATTTATTTTCTGGGAAATGAACTAAATTAATTCAAATATCCTAATTTTTCCTCAAAAAATAGCCCTAAAAGTAATTGTGCATGGTCATTTAGTAAAGCAATCTGGATACACGAAAGGAAACAAAAAGTATTTCTTAATCAAATATATTTTGATATTGATAATTATTAAATGAGAGGTATTTCTGCTCATCTATAGAATAGTAAATGGCAGTCAAAATACAAGACATGGTATATTTATTTTATTAGGATAATGTTTCTACAGATCCATGCGTCAGAAAGTCTCACTGTTGTAGCGGCATGCATTTCTGCTTGGACGGTTTGATGGCTTGCTTTTTGAACTGGACATGCGGGACCCACAGAAAAGTGACTGCTGAACTTCCCAGAAGTTGGAATAATCTTTCAGGGTTCCTGCTTCACTGAAGAAACTGCCAAACATTCTTCCAGATACAAAAGAGAGCAAATAATGCTTCAAACTTCCTGCTTCATGGCAAAGTTTGCTAGATACTTTGGGTGTATAGGCTGAAGATGGAAGTCCCAATGCTACAGAAAAACGTTGGGTGACTGTACAGGCAATGAGATGTTCTCTGTCAATTCTAGACTTTTGGAAGCTGCTTATAGTGCACTCCCTATTTACTTAGGTAGCATTATAACCCTCTGGGGACTTTGATGAAGTTGAAGACAGATAGCATAGTTATAGTTTTCCTTAGTTATAGTAAAAGATAAATAAGAAACTTTAGACTTACAAAGATAAGATAGATAAGAGAATATTTCTTTAATTTTTGCCTAAAACAAATAAACTAAATATTGTAATTGTAATTCTTCCTTGATAACTGTTTTTGTATATGTAATTTTACTATGTTAAAGTTCAACCACCCTTTTTATTTAGGCAAAAAAAGGAGATGATATGGGATGTACATCTGTTTATATGTTGCTTTTATTGGCTAATGAATAAAGTTGTTTCAGCCAATGGTATAGCAGAATAAAGCCAGGTGGGAAATCCAGACAGAGATATAAAGAAAGAGTAGGCCGAGGCAGACAAACACTATGCAGCTGCTAGAGGAGAAAGATGACTGGAACCTTTACAGTAAGCCACAGTACTATGGTGATACACAGATTAATAGAAATGGGTTAATTTAAGATATAAGAGATATTGCCAGGCAGTGGTGGCTGCATGCCTTTAATCGGGAGGCAGGAGGATCTTTGTGAGTTCGAGGACAGCCTGATCTACAAGAGCTAGTTCCAGGAAAGGCTCCAAAGCTACAGAGAAACCATGTCTCGAAAAACCAAAAAAAAAAAAAAATTATATAAGAGATAGCTAAAAGTACACCTAAACCATTGGCCAAGCAGTGTTTTAATTAATATAGTTTCTGAGTGATTATTCGGATCTGATTTGCCAGAAAACTAAAGAACTACCTTCGATAACAAGAGGTGTTTATGCTCATCTATAGAATAGTAAATGGCAGGCAAAGTAAAAGTCATGACATATGTATTAAGATAATGTTTCCACTGAACTACGCATCAGAAAAGTACACCTGTTGTAACTGCATGCATTTCTCCGGAGTATGTTCAGCAAGCATGAATCCTTTGGAACATTTCCAAGCTGATCATTCTCTTCCAGACATTGCTTATAGACACCAAGTTGATCAGAGGAACGGAAGCTTAAAGATAGCCAGTGACACAGCAGAGATCTGTTGATGTCAGCAAGAGAAAAATAACATTCATCATGTCTCTGAAAATTAACAAGGTTAAAATACAATAAGTGGAAGTGTCATGAAGCCTATTGATTCCACCTTTATTATACTAGATTTGTAGGTGGGCAGGTATCGTTGAAACTTCAAAGCTGGTTTTTGTATCTTCAGAACATTTGTATTAGTTTAGGCTGTTTCTAATATATCTAAAACTTTGTTTTGCTCATTTTGTGTTTACACGTAAGAAATAAAAGGGAATGAAAAGCAACACTCCCAGTTAATTGCAAACAAAGTGCCACTTCCCACGGGGAGACTTTGATTCTGATCTGTCTTCCAAAGACTAAGAAGCTGATGAAGCAGGAGAGCATCAGGCAGTGAATTGTGAAACCAGGGTTTTGACTTTGCTGTTGCCACTAATTAGCTGTCTGGTCCAGAACATCTCCATGTTCCTGAATTTGAGCTTCCTCATTTGTAAAAAGTGACAACTGCTGATATCTAAAGTCTTTTCTGGCATCACACTCTATATACAATGCATTCTCTCCCCTGGAAGCATAGAGAGATTTGCATTGACCTACATAGGTGCATTTTTCTATTCTTTTTGAGTTGTGCTACGCTTCAGTAACCTTGGCTGGCATTGTTTATATGTAAAGCCTGTGCCACAGGGTGATTCCAAAAGACCATATTTAAGAATGAGAAGCTTTAGTAGAGCTAATTTGCAAGCCCCACAGTCAGAAATGTCTCCTATTGATGTGATTAGGGTTGTGATTTTTGGGGAGAATGAGTTTTCACAGGTGCCTATTTGATGATGGATATATTCACACACAAGGAAGTAATCCATTGGAATTTCAATACAATTGGATAAAATATAATTGCTTGAGAAAAAATGTCAGTATATTTTTTCTTGTTCTTGTATAACATAAAAAAGTGATGGAAAACTCACTGAACTGAAAAGATTAAAAATCAAGTCCACTTGTGAGAGAATTTACATGAAATAATAGTGCATAAAAATGTATTTTAATTACCTGTAATAAAAACAATCAATGGACACAGAAAGAAAAAAACACATGCATTTATATATACATGTGAATGTGTGTGTGTGTGTGTGTGTGTGTGTGTGTGTGATTGTTAGCACATTATAGAGACCGGAAGAACTAATTGTTATCAATATTTTATTTACTACATAATTTAAATATAGGTTTGATTTTAATGATTTAATCAACAGCATGTCTGCTGTAATATCTTGTAGACATGTTGATATATTGTAGTTCATTGTTACAACATGATAAATTTGCACTTCATTTGACATTTTGAATAAAACTGTGACAAATATTTATGAACAATATTTCTGAAATGTATTTAAAAAATAGAGTTTTTTTCCTGTATCTATTAGTCTGTTTCTCCTTGGCACATGGTTAAAATAAAGTAGTTAAATGAATCCAATATGGATATCTTATGTTCTCATGTTAATAAAAGTATATTACTGAAACTTTCAAATAGTGTCTTTGAAAGCCTTTCTTTTGTTAACAGAAATAAAATATAAAGGAGTGAATAAATGCAGAAGAGATAGGTCCCAGTGCCATTATCAGGTAGTGGGGTAGCTGGAGGGCCTGGGACAAGGGGTGTAAATGTAAATTTTTCTTTAAAAAATAAATAAATAATAAAAAGGAGTGAATAAATACAATCAAAAATATACTTCGTGGCAGAGCCCTAAGCCATCGACCCTGAAATCATATTCAAATCTCCTCTCATAGAAACATGAGCAAACAATCATTTGTGGGCCATAGATCCTTATTTTGTCTTTTCCACTTTTGTTTTTTCCAAGAATCTTTGGTATGTAACTGAAATGTCTCAGAAATAAAACTTGAATTAAAAAAAATGTCTTTAGAACTTTTCCACATTACAGATTAAGTGGGTGATCTCTGGAGAATTAAAGAATTTCTAGAATGATGAAGTTTATTAATAGCAAATCACATGTTCATGTAATAACTGCAAGCCCTTCAATGTCTCTCTTAGTCCCCAAAATATTACCTTTTGGCCTTTTAGGCAAACCTCAATACAAATTATTTTAAATGTAATATTCTGTTATTTAAAATAATAAAGTATTATTCTAACTCATAGAACATTAAGCATTCTACCTTTGTGCTGATTTCTATTTGAGTCCAAGTTTCTCTTTTCTATTTGTTTTTTTTTCTTCTCTTTCTCACATCGCTTGAACCAAGTCACTTCCTTCCCCTGTCTTTTGATCACTTTTTCTTTATCAACTGTGAGCTGGAGCAGAAAAGAATTTTATATAATTGCCTACTTAAAATTCCAAAAACTGCTTCCAATATGGAGCAGTAGGGCTTCCAGTAAACTTTTTTTCATGAAAACAAAATTAATAAAGAATTTTTCACAGTAAACTCCGTGAACAATAGAGACATAATGCATAGAATTACCAGGAAAATGTTAACTGTCCAGTGGTACCTCCCAGAAGCAACAGGAAAGTTACATGCAGTTTACAATTTGGGAAAGAGAAATAAGAGTTAGAGAAATTTCAAACACATTAGACTTGTCAAAGAATTATCAAGTTAGATGGCCATTCTTGGCTGTCAGTTTGACTATATCTGGAATTAGCTAAAGTCCAAAAAATGGAGGGCACACCTGTGAGAAATTTCTGATTAATTTGAAGTTATTAGATCCACTCTAATATGAATCTGTGAGGTAAGAAGAGATATGAGATCTTGAAGTAAGAGACACAGTCCTTTAATATAGATGTTGAGGTGTGGAGACACATCATTAATCAGTCACACCTTTCACTGGATGATTTTGCTGTTTCCCTGCTTGCCATCACCTAGCTAGCAATCCATAGATTTCTTCACTGGAATTTGAGTCTAATTCTTCAGGATTCTAGCATATACTGAAGATCAGCAGAGATATCTAGCATTGTGGTAAGCAACTACCTGGTTCTTGTACTTTTTCTTCACAGCCAGCTGGTCATATATGTTTGTAAGAATGAAAGTTTGTTTCTGAGTCACTACAGAAACACTCCTTTGGGAACAAGGCAACATTCATTGATGGGACATATATAATGTGATTCTTGGAAACCTGCATCAGGATGACATATGTGATGATATATCAATCACTCCTTTTCTGAATTATTCCAGACATGAATTTTTCATGAACAGAAAAAATGAACCATATTCTTAATTTTTTTCATATCTTAACAAGTATACAAGTTATGAAAGATTATATAAAGATAATTGCTTTTCTAGTTCTGGTTCTGTATGGAGGATTTTTGGTTTCAGTGATAAGGATATTAGATCTCCCTGATTCCAGTTGTCTTTCCATGTACTCTCTCTCTCTCTCTCTCTCAATCTTCCCCCACCTGAGCCATCCTCTTCCCATGCTCATGCCTCATCTAGACTCCTTCCCTGTCTACTTATGAAGAATATTTCATATCCCCTTCACAGTGATATTACTTACTTATCTTATTTACTTTGATTTTTGGGGCCTGTGGTTTATAGCATGGTTATCTATTACTTTTATGGCTACTATGTACCGACAAGTGAGTTCATACCAAGTTGATCTTTCTGGGTCTGGGTTATCTCACTAGTTCCATTAATTTGTCAGCAAGAATCAACTAACCTGACCTCACAGGGGCTCACAGAGACAGAATCACAATCTAAAGGGTTTGCATGTGACTGCCCTAGGACATCTGTATATATGTTACAGTTGTGTAGCTTGGTGTTCTTGTATGACTCCTAACAGTGAGAACAGGGGCTGTTTATCATTCTTTTCACTATATGGGGACAGTTTCCTCCTACCATTTTGCCTTGTCCAGCCTTAAGAGCAAGGTGTTCCTAGTCTTACTGCAATTTGATATTGTAGGGCTAGGTGAAATACATAGGAGGCCTGCCCTTTTATAAATGGAAAGGAGGAGGAGTGGATATTGGTTGCAAAGAGCTAAGGTTATGGGAGAGTTGAGAGAAGAGGACGGAGGGAGAGAAAACAGTGAGCTGGATGAGAAAATTCAATTAATTAATGAGAAAATTATAAAAAGCAAAAGATAATAAGTATAAAAATTTTGCAACTATTTATAATAAGAATATTATTGAATATCTCTAATCAATTTAAATGACAGAGGATTTATCTGGTTCAGAGTTTTTGGAGAGCAATGGTCCATCATGTGGGAGAACGAATGACATTTGTGCTGCCTTAGTGGCAGAAGGAATATGATGCTGCTCTTCAATCTTGACTGATTAGAAGCAGAAAATGCATTCCCTGGAAGATTTCAATTTTTTCTCAGTTTCCATCTATATTCCATCAGCTAAAGATTTCATATTTTCCTGAAACTATACCACCAGCAGATATCAAGTCTTCAATCACATAAAACTATGTGGGTATTTTTCAATTAGATAATTAGAAACCATATCAGTATGTAATGCTATTTTAATTATATCATTGAATCAATTAACTTTAAACACAATATAAAAATATTTTTAAATATTTAAAATATTTATTTATCTGTGTGTCATACATTAAACTCACAAGACATTTTGCTTATAATACACACGGGGAAGATGATTTATTTCTACAGACAATGTGACTAGATTTGGAATTACCCAAAGGATGTATCTCTGGGTATGGCTTTGAGAGCATTTCCTGTAAGGATTGTGTGAGGAGAAAAGATCCTCCTTGAGCGTGGGAAAATCTACAGTTTAAGCTTTGGGTATCCGGGTGATGGAAATGATGAGGAAAGAAGTCAGTTGAATGTTCTTCTCTTTTCCATTATTTCCTGTATTAGTGTCTGGCTTCATCACGCTCCTACAATTGCCAGACAGAACTATTCTCAATATTATCACTTTCCCTCCACAGTTCACCATTTACTCATAGTATAATCTTTCTTTCTTAAGTTAATTTGTCAAGTACTTTGTCAAAACAAAGAATTAAATAAACTAAAGGGGCACAAGCTTTTGTTTGAGATCACTCACCCCATATCTTAGAATAAACATGGACCATGCATGACAGTATAAAGGTTTGTGTAAGATATTGAAAAGAGACACAAACTTCTATATCTCACAAAGTCACATTTTTCTAAATACTGATTTAGAGAAAAAGATTTATTAAATTTTAGTGCCTTTGGATAACATTTTTAAGTTGCCAAATATAAATGCCAATGATTTTAAAATCTGGTGTCAAGGAGAAATTTAATTAAAAAAAAAATGCCTTCTTGTAATATTGTGCACACTTCACTCTAAGACTAGTATTCACTTAACTGCAATCTTAATAATCAGATACTTGAAAATCAATATGGAAAACAACTTGATAGTAACCAAGAATAGAGATTACATGTATTTATTTAATACTATAGCTCTTCTATAGAATTATATGTCCATATATTCAAATTTAAGATTACTATATTTGGCTCTATTAATAAATAATTTTTTATACTCTGTGTTATATTTTCATATTATTTAATTAAAACATAATAAAATATAAAAATGATTGGAGGATTACTGTAAAATGCTGATGTATGGTAGTGTATAAAATTTGATATTATAAAAACATGATGTAAGAGAATATTATTCATATTTTTGAAAGAGGAAAAGGACATGCAAGTTGAGTTTGTGATTTGTTTCATATATTGAAGCTATGTCCTTAAATTTCAATGCTAATAAACATGGATTTTATGCATATACATATGCATTTTGCACAAAGATTATTATCTACTCATACCATGCAAACATATTTTCTTAATGAACAATAATATTTATTTAATTCTAAGGGAAATGTAGTTTATTTTCATATTAATTGCCATAATCTTTACATAGTAGTATTTTAATGTTTTCCCACTAATTAATTTGTGATTCCGTTTAGATGGGAAATCCATCTTCTATGCAATTATTTGTGCTACAGTAATTTATATTTAGTAAGAAGTAAATGATACCAAATATTCAGATATGTTAGCCTATTCTGAGAAAATATTTTATATTAAAAACTTAGTTTTTATTTTTTTATACTGAAATCACAAATGATCACTTGCAAAAAGTAAAGAACCATTAAGTAACTGTTTAAAATATGGAAATTATTAAATAACCAGACAATGAGTTCTCAGTATTAGTTGTGTTTCATTTTCTGTCAGAACGTATGAAAATGTTTTGATGAAATTAAATAGATGGATGTAACATTATGCAACATACAGAAATCATGTATAGTAGACAGTACCTGCGGTAGACAAACAGTGTCGTAAATATAAACCTAGCAAGGGCAGAACTGTGCTTAGATCCAGTAATCTATTTTTAGATTGAATAGTGAAAGAATACACATAATAGTGAGTTTGCAACACTTTAAATTCATTTTAAAGTTGTAAACAAAATTGATTATATTGTAGAAATTAATTTCACCAATAGCTTTGGGCTACAAACACTGAGTTGTGGTTTCTTACCCGTGGATGTAATTCTTAAAAGGAGAGAGATAAGTCCTGAGAGCTCCCTTGAGTTATGAAGACAGGAGTCAGGTTGCTTGAAGTAGTTTATTGAAGTACTTATTTATATATGTACACACACATATCTATCTTTGTTTTAATTATTAGTGTACTTGTGAGTGTATGATGCCTGAATGAACACGCTTTCCACAATATATACATGTAGGTCTGAGGATGAGTTTGTGGAGCTATTTCTTTCCTTCTTACTTTATGTAGAGTCCAAAAGTTTAATTCACGCCAGGTTTATATGACAAGTGTCTTGACCTCCTGAGCCTTCCATCTGGCCTATATCTAGTTTTTATACATGTTACACGCCACAGTGATACCAGCTGTGACATTCTGTTTAGGCAGCCCTTTTATCAGAAAATAGTGCATATACTTGTTCTCTAACAAAAAGAGAAGGACAGAGTGTTTCTTTTCAGCTTTAAAAAATGGTTCTAAAGCAATCAATTGGAAAGCTTTGAAATGAGTTCTTGTATACCTCTGTGAATTGTGAAAAGACAAAGTAGTATGAGATGATTAAGGAATCAGTTGGAGGTCAAATCCCCTTCAACCTTTTACTTACTTTACTTCAAACTCAAACTACTTCATTTACTCATTTTATTTCTAGAATTTTTCAAAGCCTAGAGTGCTCCATTGGGCTTGATAGCATAAGACCTGTTTCAGAAAATCTTATCTTTCCCTGAAGTCATCAGAGGCATGCTGCCAACATTTGGGGTGACTGCTTCTTGAGTTGCACTTTATTTTTCAACTGATTTTGGTATGATGACTGGAACAGAGAAGGTGATGATTCAGTTCCTGTAAAAGCTGGTTTAGCATCTAAGGTGAATGGTCTTGTGGAGCATGTGGGGAAAATTTTATGCCCAAAACCAAATGTTCACCACCACCATTACAGCCTTATATTTCCCTTCTCGTGGGACTTTGGTTTAGTCTATATTCTTAAAGGACACTGTGCAATAAACCTTTAAATTACAGAATATGTCAGAGGAGTACTGTTGTAATAGGACTATTCATTTCACACTTGAATTAGTTTCTTTCTTCTATTTTACAATAAAATATATGAATAAATAATGCATCCATCCTGTGAAATTTTTCATTTTTTTTTACATTTAGTGAAGGTGAGTATATATTATACCAGTGTGTTGTAAAGTCATTATCTATTAAACACAATACACACCATGGATAAATGAATGCCAAGTGCTCAAAAGAGAATCAGCATATACTAGACATATAATCAATGCAAATGTTTGGATAATCTTAACATGGGCGTGGAAATATTTAGTAGAAACCCGTAGGATTGCACAGACGTGAGATCTAACACATTCTTAGAACAATAGCATAGCTCATGTAGAAACAATAACTTCTACATGACAGAGAACATATTCTTGATTACTTCTAAGCCATTGTCTTCCCACAACTTCTTATGTAGCTCCTTTCTACTACAGACAGAATAAGGTACATAATTATGATGTGGTTCATGAATTTGGAGCATAAAGAAAAAATACATACTTGTGCATACAGTTGCTACTTGTTGCAATTTGATATAAGTGAGCAATCAATGCCTTCGTTCATTTATTTCTTCAGCAATGAGTCAAGATGAGTTACATTTTGAGAAGAAAATAGAAGACATTTTGTTCTTATAGCCACAAACCGAGCCTTACAGAAAGTACTGGACGGTAAACCACAGCTAAAGGAACCAAACAACACCCATAGTAACAAAAGCATCTAACAACGCTCCACCAGCAAAACTCCAAGTAGGGAAACACACAACTACTACAATCAGAAAAAAAAAAGAAAA
>JAQHUG010000313.1:1593174-1631280 GCA_028555095.1 Dicrostonyx torquatus
TTTCTTTAGGTAGCTCCAACAGTCTCTTTTCTGTGCGTCCTTCAAGTCCAAGAGTCATATAAGTTAAATTTAGACATATAGGTTACCCAATCAGTTTACCAATGTCAGTAGAAGAAAGGAGATTAGAAAGAGTGTTTTAGTAAGTCAGAATATATTAGAGGTGGAATGTCTTCTTTGTTAGGCTAGCACACAGGAGTACTCTTTTAAAAGATGATGACTATCCATATGTTTGTATGTTTCTAGTGCTATTGTAATCTGGAGTTACAAGTTTTACAGATTTTAAAACAAGCAAACATACACATATAGACATAAAACAAGCATACTATGAAAACATTATTTGCACATATATATTAACAAACACACACACACACACACACACACACTTTTTCCAAGAAACTGTTTACCAACTTAAAAATTCTAGAGTAGGCTACATAATCCAGGTGAACACACAGGATGTCCCATTGAGGGCCAGATCAGTAGATTCTATAAGGGAAAATAGAAACACAAGGACAGAACAATTATGTATCTAAGAGTAGAGAGTCAGGGAGGACAGATCCATTGCAGGGAGAATCCCAGTGTGACCAAATCACAGTATAGGAATGAGACAAACAGCAAACAATTAGAGAAGCAGGGTAGGAAAAGCACAGTATTCAGTAGTCATCGGCATAAGGGGTATTGTTTAATTGTTCCTACTGCGCAAAAATTTTAGGCATCAAGGACATATAGTGTCATATAGGCCCAAGTTAAGAGGATTTTGCAAAAGGAGGTCCAAGGGCATTTGGGGATCAGGTCTCAAATTCCAGGTGCCTATTTCAAAGTCTATTCCAGGACCTGAATCCTAACAAAATGTGTCCTCTCTGGTAGTCTTTTGGTCAAAATAAAGAGGATGTGTGTTGTGTGTGTGTGGGGGGGGAATTTCCTTGAACAGATCATCTTCTGAAAAAAAGAACACACAGGACAAGCCTTGACTGGTAAGAGGTCAGGAGCCTAGTACAGCCACATTTTTTTTTGCAGGACAACCTGATAATCACAGGAGGCCCTGGAACTCTAAGGCAATGACTTGGAAAGGACATTTTAACAAGTCAAAGCCGACTGTAGCCTGGCAGTGAGCAAGGTGTTTTCCCAACACATAAACTTTGGCCTGTAGGTGAGAAAATCATCCCTCAATGAGACCTGCAGATGAAACATTTCTATACCCAGATAAAGCTCTACACTGACACAATAATCCAAATCAGACCAAATCAAACCAAATTAGAAAAAAAGCCTAGGTTTAATTGATACAAACACTTTTAGATGGCTTTCCGTTCCCCGGTGAGGAGATGAGAAGGAAGACCAAAAAACCATGTGTTTGTTCTCTGGGTGAAAGTTTAAATACCCTATGGGAATGTTCTTCAGTATCTCTGGGAAGGGTTTGTTGCTCTGCAAACATTCTCAGGGGTGGAGTCAGGACTGAAGAAACTCACAGAGAAGGGGTTTGGGGTGGAACTTCTACCTGAACATTATAGATATTTTAGATACATGGATACCACTGACTTGGATGTTATTTCCATCCAAACAGGAAGGAGGAAAGTAATGGGGATAATAATTTTATTGTAACACCAAATAGAGAAATATTGTTGAATTAGATAACATGAAACCTTAGCTTCTTCAAAAAAAAAAATTCACACATATTGTCAACATTCAACCTATTCTAGCTTAGCAGCAATGGACGGAATCTTGATTGTTGCATTGCAAGAAGAAAGGTGCTTACACGTCACGTATAAAGCTCTTTCTTCTACATAAAACCTTCAATGTAAATGGACGCACAAATTAATTTTAAACTCATTTTCTTTACTTCCAAGCATTGTATAGTTAACATTTACTTATTTAGTTGTTGACTATTATTTTAATTTAAATTAATAAGAGAAGTCTTAGAAACTCCTAAAAATTTTACATGTGCACATGCATATGCATCGTAATAAAGCTAAAGCTCTACTGCTCTGGAAACAAAGTAAAGGAGATATCTTGTCCGCCAGACCTATTAGTTCTAACTTCTTAGAATAGTTTGGTATTTTAAAGGATATAATTAAGTTAAATTTAGAGACAAAAGTGATTCTTGACGTTTAAATTTCTTTCAAATATATTTGGTTTCAAATTTCTCATATTTCATATTGTACTGCACACATTTTAAGAGGACATTAAATCTGAGTAATCAACAGGTGCAATGAGGAACTTAAATATATCTATTCCATTTCTTTTTATCAAGAGTTGGGATGTCCTTTTCAAGAGTTGTGGTGTCCCCTCCGTGGTTCTCTATGTGATAGTTCCTAGATTATCAAATGGCCATATAAATGCCACCTGCACAGAAAGGAGCAATTATCAGAGCTACACTGTTTGGAAATAACTATCTGAACAGTTGATAGATGAAACATGTTTCAGGTATTAATGATTTCATAGTGCAAATAATGAGTGACTTTTATCTTTAAAACACCAAGATCTGAGTGCAGTTTCTCCATCAAAGGACACTCATTTGAAACAATGCATGGTTTTGCATTTAGTTTTTATTCCAGTTCTCAACACACTAAATCAAGAGAAATTCGAGTTCAAGGATAGTCTGATGGTCTCAAAATTAAAACAAGACAAAACACACAAAATAAAAGTTTCCAGTTCTTAACAGCATACCTTAGTATTAATCATCATGTGTTTCATAAAATAGGATTTTCTTTAAAATTTCCAATATATAATTTCTATGACCATTCATTTGTCTAACAACATATGTCTTTTTTATTGAAAACATAGTCACAAAGGATTATTAACTTCACTAAAGTATTTAATTTCATTAGAAGCAATGAACATATAAATATATATGAATACATATTTTATAACAAAATATATGTGTTACATTTGAATGTATATTTCTGTGCCTGATGTGGAATTGTATGTGGTTATGCTATTTCCGTGTATATTTGTACCTGCACACATGTTGTAGAATGCATATGAAGGTCATTAGGGCACTTACTGGTATTGGCTCTTGTCCTTCCACCACACAGGATCTTTTCCCTACTTTGTAAGCCAGGATAGGTAGCACACAAGCTTTCAGAGATTATCCTGTAGCTCCCTCACCTTTTTCATAGACACATTGACATTTAAGATACTTCAGGTAATGCATCTAGTTTTTAATATGAAACTTATGGCTTTAAATTCTGGTAATCAAGTTATTTCTCCAGTTCTGAATAGTTTTCATTTCAAAGCATAATACAACATATTCATTCATAAAGCATAAGATGGATGAAAGTATTATATGTTTCTGAAAACATAATAATACATTAAAATAGTACTGAAGAAGGAAAAATAAAATAGTTATATAAAGAACTTTTAAATTTTTTAATTTATAATTTCTTATTTAAATATGCACAATTAAACATAGCTTTATACTTTACTATTACATATATGAGATATAAACATAATTTATGACATCAAGCTTATTCATTTTGTGTATGCTAGGTGGCTCATATTCACTGTGCATTTTTCTCCATATTGCTCATATAGTGCAATCATTTTCTTTTCCTTTGCTGTGATAAGAAACTTGGGAAAAGAAAAGATTATTTATCATGGAAGTACCAGTTCTTTGTGGAGGTTAAGAACAGGATAGGGCCCTGGGGGGAGGAATCAAAGAAGAGAGCATGAAAGAATTCCAGTAACTGACCTAGACCCCATGACTGGCTCAGCTTGCTTGTTTTGCTATATAAACTAAGGCCAAACACTTAGAACTGGCACTGCCCATGGTGTGCTGGGCTGCCCTGCATCAATAATTAACTAAGAAAATTCCTGATAGATATGGTTCCAAACTAATCTCATGGAAACAATTATTAAATAGTATCTCTCTCCAGGTGAATCTAGCTTTTGTCAACATAACAAAACTAACCAAAACTCTCAGTCTGCTTTGAGTCATCTTTATTCACATCTTTTTTTGCCTTTAAGGGTTAATTTAAGATTCTTATTATATTATTCTACAAAAATATCAACAAGTTAAATAATATCAAATAACACAGAGCCCTCTATGAAAACCCAAGTCAATATCTAAAGCTAATCAATAACATAACAGATTACTTGGTTTGTACAGTTATTACTAGAAGAACACAAGCTGTTTAATTGCTTTGTTTTTCTTTCTTAAGTTTCCAGAGGAAGTTCCTAGATAAAAATACAGCACTGATGTAGTGAAATGCTCTGAATATTTTCTTCAGAATTAAAAAAATAAGTTTCTACCATATTAAAAGCAATCTATATGAGTGAAATATGAGTTATTTTTATTTATAAAATATATTACAAATTATCTTTCAGCTTTAAGATTTTTTTATTGAAAAGTAGATACATTTCAGGCACTGTTTCTCCTCCCTTTTCTTAGCCTAGCTATGACCCACCTCCCCTCTTCTCTAGATCTACTTCCCCTTCCATTTCTTATTCAGAAAAGAGCAGGCTTCTAAGAGATGATAGCTAAATTGGACAAAACAAGAAACAATGAGACAAACTGGAAGCCATTATATTTAGATGTGACAAGGCAACCCAATAGAAGAAAATAGTCTTAAGACCAGTGTCAGGGATATCCCTAATCCCACAATGAAAAGAATCACAATACCAAGTTAATAGCCATAATCTATATACTTAGTGCATTGTATGTGTAGGAGGAGAGAGGCCACTTATTGGTTTTAGCCGCCCAGCAAGCTTAGACCCAAAATAATAACATAGAAACTGTATTAATTAAATCACTCTTTGACCCATTAGCTATGGATTCTTATTGGCTAATTCTTACATATTAATTTAACCCATTTCTATTAATCTGTGTATCACCATGTGGAGTATTTACCAGCAAAGTTTAGGCATGTCTGATTCTGGCAACGGCTCCATAATTTCTCTCTGATTCCGCCCTTCTTTGTCCCAGCATTTCAACCTAGCTCTCCCTGACTACCTAAGTTCTGGCTTGCTATAGGTCCAAGGCAGTTTATTTATTCATTAATGGTAATCACAGCACACAGAGGAGACTCCAGGTATGGACCAATGCAGTCCTGTGTTTGCATTTCAGTGTCTGAGTACATATAAGCCCTGCTTAGCTGATCAAGTGAGCCACACTGTCTTGCTGTCTTCCACACCCTCTGACTCCTACAATATTACCTCTTCCTCTTCCTAGGGGTTCCCTGATCTAATAAGGGAGGGATGAGATGAAGATTACCGACTTAAACTCCCTCTCTGCCTAAGTCTGGCTATGGGTCTCTGTACCTCATCTTAGCTGCAACCTAAGGAAGTCTCTCTGATGATGACAGGACATGGCATTGATTTATGAGTAGAGCAGAATAGGTTTAGGAAGCTTTATTTTTTGTATTTGTTTATTATTTTACAAGTCATGTTTAGTTGTATTCTAGGTCTCTGTGCTATCCATTCTCAGGTTTCTGGTCATTCACTAAGTGTACAGCATGGTATTCCTTTCATGGCACAGACTTTAAGCTAAACCAAAGATTGGTTTCCCACTTCCACAAATTCTGCACTATTATTGTCTAAACACATTTTACAGATATTACAGATTGTAGGTTGAGTGTTTTGTGGCTAGGTAGGTATCCAGGTTTCTCTTCCCATAGCTTTCTCCTGCCAAAGAGACTTAATCATCTCCCAAATAGTCCCTAGTTCCTGCAGTCTCTCCCTGAATTCTCTTCTCTCACAACCCACATGATCCCTCCTACTTTTTTACATTACTTCAAGTGGTGTAAATCATCAAACACATGATTGCTCTGAGAAAAATGAATTGTTATGAGTACATTTTCATAATGTAAATGATTTCTCATACCTATTAAGTATTTATAGTGAAATCTGTATGTCATCAAACTTTCTATTTGCATGACATAAAAAAATGGTACTAAATAGTTCTTTAAAATAGTCATTTAAAATAGTCCTTGGCACAAGAAATGAGATTCATAAATGAATCATATTCTTCTCCTCAGTGGAAAACTATAGAGTTGTCTTCTCCCTCAAGTATGGATATCTTTAATATTTGTTAAAAGAACCATGAAATTTTTACTAGGGATCAAACAGGTCTAGTTGTCTTTTATTCTTAACAATTATAAATCAATGAATCATCATAAATATGGCAAATCCTGTCTCAAATTTTATTTCTGAAGACAGAGAAAAGTATAAGAATATTTCAATGAGTGATGTGGTATTTCCCTTTTATGCTATGAATATATTTTGTTACCACTGGTTAATAAAAGAGATGCTTTGACCTATGTCATAGCAGAGCATAGCTAGGCAGAAAATTAATCTGAATGGAGGGAGAAAGAAAGCAGAGTCAGTGAGATGCTGTGTAGCTGTCAAAGGTGAAAAATGCCAAAACCTAACCAGTAGCCACAACCTTGTGGTGATACACAGATTAATAGAAATGAGTTGATTTAAGATGGAAGAAAAAACTAGGAATACACTCAAGCTATTTGCCAAAAGGTGTTATAATTAACATAGTTTCTTGTGGTTACTTGTGTTTGGGAAGCCGAGAAACCAAAGTGAATCTCTGTTTACACATGAGATATAATATGACAGCTTTTCAAATCACCCCAATTTCCATAAAAATATATTAATTGTATTAGAGTTTTGTTTTAATGTAATATTAAACCTTTCACATTAAAACTGTTTAAGGGCCGGGTGGTGGTGGCACACGCCTTTAATCCCAGCACTTGGGAGGCAGAGACAGGTGGATCTTTGTGAGTTCAGGACCAGCTTGGTCTACAAGAGTTAGTTTCAGGACAGGCTCCAAAGCTACAGAGAAACCCTGTTTTTAAAAAAAAATCCTGTTTAAGGACTTTATAATCAGGTAACAATTATAGCCAACATTCCAATTTTAGCAAAACCATTGATCCTAGAATCTAAGTTGTTAGGCAAAGACTGATCCTACAAAGAGGGACCACTATGTCTTTGCTGCTTAAGGAGATATTAATAAGCAAGACAAGTAACAGTATGCTTCCTGGATTAGTCCTATCTGCCTTGTTGGGGCTGAAAGAGGCCAGGTGAATCTTTTAAAGTGTTTCATAAAATATTTGTTTTCCAGTATCTTGTTTTCTCTTATGCCGCCAAGAATTTGCATAAAGAGATTTAAAATTTCTAAGGATAGAGTTTTCTGTTTCCATCCATTTGCATGCAAAATTCAAGATGTCATTGATTTTTAACACTGAGTAGTATTCTAATGTGTATATATTATACACTCTCCTGAGCCATTCTTCTATTGAGGGGCACCTAGGTTGTTTCCAGGTTCTGGCTATTACAAATAATGCTGCTATCAACATAGTTGCATAAATGCTTTTGTAGTATGGTTGGGCATCTCTTGGGTATTTCCAAGAGTGGTATTGCTGGATCCTGATGTATGTTGATTCCCAGTTTCCTGAGAAACCGCCACACTGATTTCCAAAGTGGTTGCACAAGTTTGCATTCCCAACAGCAATGGAGGAGTGTTCCCCTTACTCCACATCCTCTCCAGCATAGGTTATCATTGGTGTTTTTGATTTTAGCCATTCTGACAGGTGTAAGATGGTATCTCAAAGTCGTTTTGATTTGCATTTCCCTGATTGCTAAGGAAGTTGAACATGACCTTAAGTATCTTTTAGACATTCAATTTTCTTCTGTTGAGAATTCTCTTCAGATTATTACTCCATTTATTAATTGGGGAATTTAGAATTTTTATTTACATATTTTGGAGATCAGGCCTTTTTCTGATGTGGGGTTAGTGAAGATCTTCTCCCATTCAGTAGGATGCCTTTTTGTCTTAATAACTGTGTCCTTTGTTTTACAGAAGCTTCTCAGTTTCAGGAAGTCCAATTTATTTATTGTTGCTCTTGTTGTCTGTGCCACTGGAGTTTTACATAGGAAGTGGTCTCTTGTGCCCATGTATTTCAGGCTTAAAAATAAAAAAAAAGAAAATTAAAATTTCATTACATAACACAAAGAAATACAAGCTTTCATTTATTAGATTTGAGGAGTGTATTATTTTTCATGAGTTAATGAAGGGGAACTTACTGGACAGTAGAAATATTAAAGAGTTTAATAACTGTCATCCCATGTGTAAATGAAATATTTCCTTATCAAATAAATAGACGTATTTATACAATTACTTAATAGAAGTATGTATATTATATATACATTCAAAATAACAACAACAAAACACTATAAGCTGGTATATCTTCTTAGCAATATAGAAAGCAGAGTTGGGTGAGAACTTGGACTTATTATCCTAGGCTAATTAGAACTCAGCTCATATCTAACCTCTTAGTGGCTGTGAATTCTTGTGACAATCTTTTATTCTTATGATTTCTGATGTCTGAAAATGTTAAAATCAGAATAAAACTTTTCTATAGTGTGTATTAAGAAACACTACAATTAACATAGCATATTATCTGAGCCATAGTAGAATTTCAAAAAGCTTGTCTTCCTGGGCAGTTGTGATGCACGCCTTTAATGCCAAAACCTGGGAGGCAGAGGCAGGTGAATCTCTGTGAGTTTAGGGTCAGACTTGTCTATAAGAGCTAGTTCTAGGACAGGCTCTAAAGCTACAGAGAAACACTATTTTGATAAAACAAAACAAAACAAAAATAATGTGTCTTAATTTTCTCATTTTTGAATGACTTGCATGCATCTGTTGGGTGACTAATAGTATTTTCAGATTTTATGTTATTAATCATTTTTAAATGTTATGACCAATAGAAAGTTTTGATGAAAGTTTCCTGAGCCTTCCTTACAGAAGTACCCATGAGATGTTTAAAGTGTTCTTTTCCTTTATCAGAAAACAATTTCTCTCTTGTCTTTAGAAATATGACTCTTTCTACTAATATAATATAAACTTTGGTGTATCCTACAGATGAAAAATAACATCAAATTATTTATTTTTGTATAAGAGTTTTAGCATTTTGTATGCAGACCACCTGCAATACAATTCCTCTGGTAAACATCAGGGATAGAAAATATAGAAAAAAATACCCATGGATTGAGCCACACAATGACTTGTGATTGAGTGACCCAGTTCAAACTATAAGAGACTTAATATTGAGACCAGGATTGAGCCAAATGAACTCAGATTCTGTGACCTCCATCAGAATCAGAGTGGGACTGAACAAGTTACCCAAGACACAGAGAGAACAAGCTCCACCAGGAGCAGAAGTCAGGAGCAAATCCAGTCCCAGGACACAGGCAGATCAGGATTGACTCAGTGAACAGACCCAAAAACAACAATCTCCACTGGAACAGATACAAGGGAGTAACCGCTGAGTGAGTGAGCCAGAGCCAGAGACTGCTGAAGGTCTGCATGTGAAGCCAGGATCTTCAAGGGAATAGACCTAAGCCAACACCCCAGTGGGTCCTGGCAAGTGTCTAGGACCTCCCAGGAACTAGGCTGAAGCCAGAAACTCTATAAGCCTGGGTTTGAGTGAACCTGAGTTCTTTGAGGGAATAGGCAGGAATCATAGAAATTGGTACAACCAGGCATGAGTCTGAGACCTCAGAGAGAGTAGGCCTGGGCCAGGTCCTCTGTGGGTTCAGGCATTGGTTTGGGACATCAAAGGGAATAGAGAGCAACCTGTAAACCCTTCAGGTACCAGCGTGAGTCTGAGACCTCTGAGGAAGTAAGTAGGTCATCAGTGGGTTCAGACATACCTGAGCCTAGAGCCACCCAGGAAATAGGCTCAAACCAGACACATTTCCTGGTCCAACTCCAACCCAGGGACTTCAGCAGGAAGGAATCCAGACCAGGATATACAGATATAGGTCAAAGCTGGTAACCTATGTCAGAGTTGCCCTGAGGCAAGGAACTCCACCTTGGGGAACAAATTCAACAGAAGTGGGACTGAACAAGCCACCTAAGACATAGATGGCCTGAGGAAATTAGCTCCACTGGGAGCAGAAGCCAGGAGGAAATCCAGTCCTGGGAGCCAACCAATTCCTAGGGCACTGGGACACCAGGACTGGGACAGCAACAAGATCCAGAGTCAATGAACACCACCAGAACAGGTCCAACTCCAAGCCAGGGACTTCTGCAAGAAAAAATCAAGACCAAGATTTAAAGAAACAGATCAAAGTCAGCAGCCTAGGCCAAAGTAAGCCTGAGACAGCAAACTCCAAGGGAGCATATCAAAGCACAGGAGCATCGAGCTACCTCCAGGAACAGGAATAACCAATTTGGTAACACAGACTGTACCACAAGGAACAACCATCTGAGCTTTGAATTCACTGGCACCTAGACGATTAGTCAAGAGAATCTCAGAAAGCCCTAACCACACCTATTAGAAGAAAAGATGAATAGAAAAGGTAAGATCACATGCTACACCACAAAAAAAGCAAAAAAACCTAAAGACTATATAAAAGTAAGACATGAACAACCAAATATGAATGAACCAGAAGAAAATGATCTAAAAAATAACCCCAAGCGAATGTTTGAAATTCTTAAACATGAAATGAGAATGACCTTAAATAAATGGTGGAAGAAACAAACAAAAAATTGGAAGATATCAGCAAACCACTATAATGCAAACCAAAAGAACACAAACATATAAAAATAAAACTATTCAGGATTCAAAACTGAGATAGAAAAAATAAAAGAAAAGCAAAAGGAATTATAGAAACAGAAATCATGAGAAAAAGATCAGGAACCACAAATGCAAGAAATGGAAGAGAGAACCTCAAGTGCTGAAGATAAATTGAAGAAATAGAGTCATCAGTTAAAGAAAACATTAAATCTTACAAAAGCTTACCCCAAAATATCCATAATCTATGGGACAACATAAAAAGGCCAAATCTTAGTATAATAGGTATAGAAGAAGGAGAAGAAGTAAAACTCAAAGGCACAGAAAATTTATTTAACAAAATCATAGAAGAAAACTTTCCCTACCTAAAGAAAGATATGCCTATGAAGATACAAGGAGCTTACAGAACACCAAATAGACTGGATCCAAAAAAAAGTTCTTTTGCCACATAATAATCAAAACACTAAGCATATAGAGTAAAGAAAGAATATTAAGAGCTGCAAAGGAAAAAGGCCAAGTAAAATATAAAAGTAGACCTATCAGAATTACACCTGACTTCTAAGTGGAAACAATGAAGGCCAGAAGGTCATGGTGAAGAATTATGCATACATTAAGAGACCATGGATGCCAGTCCAGACTATTATAAACAGCAAAACTGTCTATCACCATAAAAGAACAAAACAAGATATTCCATGAGAAATCTAGATTTCACTAATAACTAGCCAGGAACCCAGTCCTACACAAAATACTAAAAGGAAAACTCCAAACCAAGGAAGATGGCTACACCACCACCAACAACAACAAAAGACAATTGATGATCTCATTACAGCAAATCCCAAAGAAGAAAAAATGCACAAAGTAATATCACCAATTATGAAAACTAAGTTAACATAAGATAGCAACCACTGGTCATTAATATCCCTTAATGTAAATGGACTCAACTCACCCATAAAAAGGCATAGGCTAACGGATTGGGTGTGAAACAGAATCCATCCGTCTTCTGCATACAAGAAATGCATTTCAACCTCAAAGACAGACATAGTCCCTGAGTAAAAGGTTGGTAAAAAATATACCAATCAAATAGACCTAAGAAACAAGTGGGTGTAGCTATTCTAATATCTAACAAAATAGACTTCAAGCTAAAATCACTCAAAAGAGGCAAAGAAGGATACTTCATATTAGTTACAGGAAAAATCCATCAAGAGGAAATTTCAAAACTGAACATCTGTGCCCCAAATACAAGGGCACCCTCATATGTCAAAGAAACAATTCTAAAGAAATAATTAATAAATGGGACCTCCTGAAACTGAAAAGCTTCTGCAAAGCAAAGGACACAGTCAACAAAATGACTGTCTACTGAATCTGAAAATATCTTCACTAACCCCACATCAGACAGAGATCTGATCTCCAAAATATACAAAGAACCCAAGAAATTTGATACCGAAAGATCACATAACCCAATAAATAAATGGAGTACAGACCTAAATAGAGAACTCTCAACAGAGGAATCTAAAATGGCTGAAAGACACTTAAGGAAATGTTAAACATCCTTAGTCATCAGAGAAATGCAAATCAAAACAATTCTGTGATTCCATCTTACAACTGTAAGAATGGCCAAGATCAAACTTTGATGATAACTTATGTTGAAGAGGTTGTCGGGGAAAAGGAAACACTTCTGCATTGCTTGTGGTAATTGAAGCTGGTACAACCCCTTTGAATGTCAGTGTGAAAATTTTCTCAGAAAATTAGGAAACAACCTTTCTCAACGCCCCAAAATACCACTTTTGGGTATATATCCAAAGGATATTCAATCGTGCCACAAGGACATGTGCTCAACTAAGTTCATAGAAGCTTTGTTTGTCATAGCCAGAACCTGGAAACAACCTAAATGTCCCTTGATTGAAGAATGGATAAGGAAAATGTGGAATATTTACACAATGGAGTACTACAAAGCAGAAAAAATAATGACAGTTTGAATATTGCAGGAAAATAGATGGAATAAGAAAATATTTTTTTGAGTGAGGTAACCCAGACACAGAAAGACAATTATCACATGTACTCACTCATAGGTGGTTTTTAAACAAAGCAAAAAAAAAAAAAAGCCTAGCCTAAAAACCCAGAGACAATAATGCGGAAACTAAGAAAGACTTACATAGATATTAACTACATGAGAAGTAGAAGATATAAGATTTCCTGAGTAAATTGGGAGCATGGAGACCTTGGAGGAGGGTTGACGTTGGGAAGAGAGGGGTAGGGAAGGGAGTAGAGAAAAATGTAGAGCTCAATAAATATCAATAAAAAATAAAATACATTAGAAAGTCAAAAAACAGAGACTTGATATCATGAGATAGAATAAAAGTAATATTAAAAGTGGTCAAAAGATTTTTATAGGGAATACTGTAAATTGCTAATCATGTTATTTATCATATTTGTTTTCTGAATTGCATTACAATTTCTTATAGTTTTGGAAAATTAAAGCTAAACACATTTCCTATGTTGCAGGTACTGTAAGTCAGCAATTTGTTTATCCATTTGCCCTGTCCAGAATATAAAAGCAACAATCAAGTGTAAGTCTCTGGGACCTTACTCAAGTCTCAACTGTGGAAAGATCAGTTTCATGGGACTCCCATGTTGTCCTGAGAATTCATTTCTTTTCAGTTGTGATGGTCAAGGCAGGTTGCTTCCTCAAAGCCTAGAAGAACAAAAGAGACTCAGCTAATGTGAACATTCTAATTTTGTGTAATTATGCATATGTCATGACATAGATACCATATGCTTCAGATGACCCACTTAAACTTCAAATCACAAGTAATAAATGATGTTCATGGCTACCACTTTAAAATCTGTCGGACACATTTATTTTATGTTTTTCTAAATAGATGTTTTTAAAATTTAGATTTGATAATCATAATGTAAAACAAAAATGGTTAAGTATTTTTAAAGTCATAGTATAAAGCTTCTATACATGTATATTTTATTCATAAATGTGTGCCATATTAATTAGATTTATTATTTTTCGAACATATCCATATAGTATTATTTATTAAATATACATTTATCTCTATAGACATATATGAATGGGTTCCTACAGAGACTAGAAGATGGTATCAAATTCTCTGGTGTCAATCAATGTGTTTAATTTGAATCAAACTTCCATCAAATCAAAATAACAGTTGATTATCCCCATAAACAGTTTTACAACTATTGCATTAGTGGGCATATTTCACCTGGCAAGTGGGTATTCTAATATGAAAGCTCTAGCATTAGGTGAGACAACTGAGTTTTTATTCCTCAGTGAAAGTAACTCAATAATAGCTGGAAGGGAGAGATTTCTGGTTAGTTTTAAGTCATTATTGTTGAGATCTGCAACCAAAGTTTCTGGTGTCTGCAGCAATGGTATCTTAACATCTAGTTATGTTGAGAAACCTAGAACAATGGCAATAACCTTCATTGTTTTGGGTGTCCTTTGTACGTTCTGACCAATAAATAGATCATAGAGAGGTAACAATGCTGACAGTTTGATTTTCATTTGACAGTTCATGCATTATTTGAGTTGCATTGTTCAATAACATGAATTTTTTTCCAAAGGAGTAATCATTAAAAATAAAACATAACATTTACAAACTAGTAAGGCTTCACAGGTTTTATTTCTTGATATACCCTTAGTTTTTTCTAAACCACCTTATAACTACCCTTCACATTACCACCCTGTCCTCATTCCTACTTAAAACTTTAGGTCTGATTGTTTGCCCTGTGTACCTTAGTATTGCATGGCTTTTTTCCTTTAATATTATAATATTTTACAGGATCATGAGATTTTAGTTACCCAACCAATTTCTTAATGTATTCTACCATACCAAATTTTAAGTCATTTCTGGTCTGCTGGCCTCCCCATACCAATGAGTCTACTACCTTCCAAAAGCATTGTATACCTAAAATCCTTCCCCTTCATTTCAGGTATATTAGACTATATACTATTGTCCTGAATCAATCATCATGACAATGAGACATTTCTCATTTCCTAGCTTTTCACATGTACTCCATGGTAACATACACACTAAGATTTGAATCTAGGACTTTCATATGAGAGACAATGTGTGACTTTTTTTCTGGACCTAGGTGACCTTATTCGGTATAACTTTCTTCAGTTCCATTTACCTAACAGAAATTTATGATTTAATTTTTAAAGCTGAGTAACAATCTGTTTTGTATATGCACCACATATACTATCTATTCATCAGTTCATGAACACATTGGCTGATTCCCTTTTTCCATATTGTGACAATATCAGGTATTATTCCTTGATTTCTAAGACCCGGTCAAATCACTTTCCCCAAACCTGTTAGAAATTTCAACTAAATTCAGTAACCTTGTACAATATGCAATAAACATATTAGATCAAGGGCATTACTATACACTTCAAATGAGTAATTTCAGAAAGAATTTTCAGTAACTCTAGTTCAAAATATTGTTAAAAGTTTAAACAGTAATAAACTTAGCTAAGGGGGTCACTGTACACTAATATATTATTACTTTTCTGATATTGTGATGAAACAAGAATGATCAAAGGCAACTTAAGGAAGAGAGAAAGTTTATATTTGCTAACTGCTTCAAAGGTATGAGATCATCATCATGGGAAGACATTGTAGCAAGCAGCAGGTGAGGTATCTGAATCAGGAAGCAGGGTGATCATAGCTTCAAATGCAAGCATAAAGTGGCAAGAGTGAACTGGAAGCTATATAAATGATATAAACTCTAAAAGCCTATTCCCAGTGACATCCACTAGCAGGCTAGCAAAGCCATATTCCTCCCATTAATGTTCCAAAAAGCCTCAGAATATGTTTTGAGATAGTGATTTTTTTGTAAATTGTAAAAGACACAAGACACAAGAATAGAAATATGGTTACATAAAACTGAAAGATTTTGTTACAGCAATAGAGTAATTTTTCAACAGAATAAGGACAGCATTCAGAATGACAGCCAATTTTATAAACCATACAGGCAGTAAGAATCTAATATTCCAAAAATGATAATTAAAATTAATCAGTAACAATACAACACAACCACCAACAGCAACAAAGCTAGACGACTCTGATCATGACTGTAATATAAGCTCCATGGAAGCCCCTTAGAAGGATTGTGAGTTGGAGGAAATAGTGAGCCCAGTCTTAAGTGAACAAACAAAAATTAAAACTAAAACGCCAAATGCATATTAAAAAAAGAATACAAAACAAAGGAAAAATCCCAATCTGTCATTACTGCAAACTTAGTTGACATCAGAGAATGAAAGATGCCAAGAGCTGTTGCTGAAGATGAGAAATACTGCAGAAACCACAGTAGTTCACTGCTCTTGCATTGTGTTTGAGGTCAGTTTCTGATAACTTCTTAGGATGACTAGTGAGTTTTCAAGTTATGTATTAGATAATGGTCTTAAAAACAAAGAGGTTGTATATTATACTTTAAAATTGTTGTTATTTCAAACATCATAAATAGAATGTATAAAAATTTTACATGTTGGAGACTGTAATTTTACCCCCCAAAATTTGGTGATTTAACATTAGCAGTGATAGGGGAAACATATAAGATGAATTGTGTTTTCTGAACTACTATATTGGAAAATACTCTTTTATGGTCATTATGACACTCTCAGTCTTTAATCTTTGTTATATTTCCAAGTACAAATGTAGTTGAATCTAAGGTTTCATCTTATTAATGCTAAGACATAGCTGTAAAATTCATTATTAATTTTACCTACAGTATTGCAAATCCATATGTAACATATTAGCCTCTTTTGTCAATTCGTCTGAAAATCAAACTTTTTGCATATTTATATTGGTAAATTTAATACATTTTAAAAACATGTAACCAATCGGTATTTTAAGATAGCAAATCAATGAAATATTCCATATTCTATATATAATTCTGAATCTCAAATAGAAATATATTCAAAGAATTATATTTTATATAGAAAAAGTTCATAAGGATATGATTGTAAACTTTAAGATATTAATTTATTCATTGAATTTTCCTTACTTTGTCATGTAAGCCGCAATTTCAACTTTGAAGTTTAGTTTTAAAACTGAGAGCTACCTATCTTCTACATGAACAAAGAGAAACTGCAGCAGTATTTTCTCCATTAAAAGAAATATAAAAAGGAAATTCAGAAGTGATTAACTTGTCAAATGGAAGTAGCCTTTAAGTATATAAGAATATAAATAGACAGTGGTGAAGCTTGAACTATCTGCGGTGCCCCTGACAGTAGGACAACAATCTGTCCCTGCTGCAGGAACTAATTTTGGAGCCCATTCCCTATAATAGAATGCCATGCTCAGCCTTAATGCAGGAAGGAGGGGCTTGATCCTGACCCAACTTATTGTGGCAGATTTATTGAGTACTCATGGAAGCTCTTACCCACTGGGAGGAGTGGATGAATTGTGGGAGAGGAAAGTGTTAGGAGGAGGACTAGGAGAGAGAACTCTGATTGGAATAAAAAATGAAATTTAAAAAAATAAATGAATGAAGATAAAAAATATAAATAAATAAAGATGAATTAGCTGAGTTGTGAAGAAATTTCTTATAGGCAACAGATGTAAAAATGTCACTAATTGGACATATAAGTATGGACGATTTCATTCAAACATTCTAGAAATAAAAAAAGTCTGTTCACTTTTAAAAAATAAAATACAAATATATTTTATTTTCAAACAAATTTAAAATCAGAGTACAAGATCCCAAGAGATTTATTGGCAATTCCTTATATTCTGATTATATATTTGTTAGAAAATACTTAGAAAGAATTTAAGAGAATCATTTCAAGTGAAAAATAATACATTATGAAAATTTATGTTTCTCCTGTTGTGTGTAACTCTATTGAGCTATGATAATAATGTAAGCTATTTCGGATATGTTGATATTTAAAACACTTCATTGTAAAATATTTTTACAGTTTATACCATTGTGATCTTCAATTGTATCTCTGCAATCTGTCAGGAAGAGTCACAAATGCCCAGCAAATTGAATATTAGTATAAACTTCTGAAAACGGGGAGATCATTTGGATTCTTCAAATATTATTTATTGGTAGACCAGAGATAAAAGTACATCTTTCTATCCCCCAATTCCTTGGATCTGTAACAGACCCAGATTACTAAGAATAAAAATGTGAACACAATGTTTCATAAAAGTGAGAACAAAAGTAATAGTGAAGAATATGGGCCTTTTTCTGGGTGTGGTGGGGGTAAGAACAGTGAGAGAAAGTGTATCCAATGCGCTCTGTAAAGGACAGCTGCAAGGCCTCTTGTCTCTCATGCCCCTCGGTGTGTCTTTTGCTTTGGATGTAAAATCATTGCTCTTCTGTGGGTGTAGTCAAGGGTAATTCTCAACCAGGGCTCACAAGACTCCTTTCAAAGGAAAGTCAAAATGTCTTTTTTGATCATGCTATTTTTCAGCTTCCTTCTCTGTAAAACTTTTAAAATGACATGCACTGCTTTCTACTGAGTGAGTGTTAAACCTTGTTGAGAAAAAAAATGTTTTCACTGCAAATGCATCACAGACCAGGGTCTCACATAAGGCACAGAAAGTCTCAGAAAACAGTTTAAGCAAAGTCATCATATTACTACATCTCTTTTATGCAGTCATGGCATATTATAGTACCAAACTAATTTTCAACATGAGACTCGAGGTGTTCTTTGATACTTACACATATTGAGAATTAAGAATTCAGACTGGTTAAAAATTCAATAAATGTAAGTTTTTGAAATATACAATTTTAAATTTGTATTTTGAAATATTCTACATAATCTTGTCAAATATAAAACTCTGACTCCAGCATTTTTAAAATATGAAAATAATTCCAAGGCTACTCTTTATCCATATGAAAATGTAATCTTTCCAATAAGAACTAAACAATCAAAAAAAATTTCTCGGGTATGGAAAATCTATGTTTGCATCAAACTTTTGTAGATCCGAGTGAACTGAACTTCAGTGTGAGAAAAGTGCAAAGTTTGATTCACTGAAATGAGTAGAAAAGTCCACTGAAGGTGCTGTCATCAAGAAATTTCTAGTTCAATTTCTCTTCACATTTAGAATTATTATAGGTTAAAATCCTAACCCTCTAACAGACTGTAGGTTTTCAGTGCTCCAAAGGCCTAAAAATCAATTCATAATTCCATCCTATGTGTGATTTGGTGGAGGTTTTTGAAGCACAATGTCTGTTACTGTAAATCTCCTCTAGGATTACGTTTTGTTCACTGCCCTTTTCAGTCAACTTTTACAACTATTTTCTAACATGTCTTTCTCTGGAAATTCTTTCCCTGAGGACATTTATTACTGCAGCATAACTTAGAATACCAATTATCGTGATGAGTTTTATACATCTGCTTCCCACTCATCTCCCTGATAAAGCTCATACTGAAAGCATCAATTAATTTATTTTCATATACCTACCACTGAGAAAAGAAGTGGACATGAAATTAGTACTCTGTTTACTGAAGAATAAAACAAGTGTTCACACACCTATGATTCTATGTTTATAATACTTTAAGTAAATTGGTGCACTTTTATTTCATTGACAACCTACAAAAAAGATCAGCTTAAATATCAATTGAATATAACCCCTGATAACATAAGAAATCAAATTATATTTTCTTATAATACTAAAGAAGACCATATTAGATATCTAATCCAATGAAAAAATAATGAAGCTAATATACATTTTTTGGTAAAACTATTTTAAGAAAAAAGATACAAAAAGATAATTTATAAATGTCAATGCATTGAAGAAATATTTAATTTAATATTTATCAAATAGCAATGAAAATGTCAATCAAATTCTTGGGTATTTTGAAGAACTGCATTGCTTTTCTTGCTTATATTCTGTTTAACCTGTCTTTCTAGATACAGTGCTTAAATATACTAAGATCAGCATCAGATCTGACCATTGCAAATTCTCTATGTTCAACATACTCTAAATGTTGTGCAATCACATAGGGGAAGAAGTTTGCTTTAATATTCCTAGAGTATTCCAGTGGAGATGCCCACGGCCATGTAGGTGAAAAAGGTAAGAATTTGACAGCAAGTATCCAGTTAAGCATATGCTTTGTTTTAGAACTTTTGTTCTATTTTATTTTTATTCAATTATTTATTTTACATCATGGTTGCATCCTCCCAACCCCATCCTTTTTTCTCAGTCCCTCTCTCCCATATCTTCCTTTTCTATCTCCATCTACAAAAGGCAAGTCTCCTATGAGTATCAATAAAACATGACATATCAATTTGAAGTAAGACTAAAATCCTCCCTATGTATTTAGACTTGGCAAGGTGACCCAGTATGAGGAGTAGGGTCCTAAAAGGCAGTAAAAGAGTTGGAGACAGGCCCGGGTCCTGTTGGAAGTTCTATAAGAGGTCCAAGCTACATAACTGTAACACATATGTAGAGCGCTTAGGTAAGTATTATGATGGCTCCTTGGTTGTCCATTCAGTCTCTAAGAGACTCTTTGAGCAGAGGTTAGTTGATTGTGTGAGCTTTTACGTAGTGTCCTGGAGACCCCTGTATCCTACACTCAATTATCCTCTGCAGGTTTATCAAACTCAGCCTAATATATTGCTGTAGGTCTGCATCTGCCAACATCAGTTGCTGTACGATGACTCTCTGATGAGAATTGGGTCAGGCACCAATCCTGTCACAGGAGATAGGAAGCTGTGGCTGCTTATCCACTATTTCTAGAATTCTAAGCTGGAGTCCTCCCCATAGACATCTGGAGTTTCCCTGTGCCAGGCTTCTGCAGGACCCTAAAATGCCCCCTTGCATCCCCCCTCAGAAATATCCACTCCCATGTCCTATCCCAACCTGATTGCTCCTGCTCCCATCCTCATCTGCCCTCAGTCTACTCATGAAATCTCATTTGTGTCCCCTTTTCAATGAGATTTGGATATCCAAACATGAACCTTCTTTATTACTTAGTCTCTTTCCATGTCTGGATTGTAAGCACAGTTATGCTTTATTTTACAACCAATATCCACTTATCTGTGAGTATATGCCACATTTGTTCTTCTGGGTGTGGGATTCCTCACTTAGGACACCTTTTTTCTACTTTCATCCTTTGGGCTTCAAATCTCTTGGTCTCCTTGTTTTATCAACTGAGTAAGACTTGATTATGTAAATGCACCACCTTTTCTTTATCAATTCTTTGGCAGAAGGACAGCTATGCTGTTCCCAGGTTATGGCTATTGCAGCTATAGCTGAGCAACTTTTTTTTGGTATGATTGAGCTTGCTCTGGGTATATGCCCAAGAGTGGTGTAGCTGGGTCCTGTGGTAGGTTAATTTCCAGTTTTCTGAGGAATTGCCACATTGACTTCCAAAGTAGTTATAAAAGTTTTCACTCCCACCAGCAATGGAGGAGTGCAACTTTATTTTTTTTATATATTTTGAGAGAGAAAGGAGAGAGAGAAAGAGAGAGAGAAAGAGAGAGAGAGAGAGAGAGAGAGAGAAGTTATGCACATGTCTTCAGTCTGGGGGAGGCTAAAAGAGGCTTTCATGTTCTCTGGTGGTGGACCTGTAGGCGACTGTGAGTTATTTCATGTGGGTTTTGATAACAGATGTTCTCCTAAAAGCTCAATATAATAATATTATTATAAGTTATATAATATATGTATATATATACTATATAATTCCATAATAATATAATAAATTAATCTTAGAGAAATGATTTAGGTTCTAGAAAAAAGCAACAACAACAACAACTACACTTCTGCTGGTTTTCTTAAAACTGAGGAAAACAGATTTAATTTCTGAATGAGAAAAAAATTTTATACTACAATTGCTAATTTAACTTTGCCATAATGAGGAAACAGACACAAAATATGTATCCATTTATAGTGTCAAGATAAATGGGTAATAGAAACTGTAAAGTATTTACAGCAAGTACTGTTAACATGCAATGACAAAATTGTGTTTGAAACATCACAATGAACTTTAATCATTGGTTTTCAAGTTTGGACATACACAGACAATGATTATTTGATAAGTTTTCAGACCCTCGGCACTGTGCTTGATTGCTCTTTTGTCAAGAATATAGTTTCCCTATTTTATTGATTATGTTCATTCCTAAGTTTCACCTAATTCTCTTTATTGACTAAATGTTTAATGTAATTCATGAGTTATGTGTCTGTTTAACTATTTGCTCTCCATTTGATGGTAGTATTTGGAAACCCTGTATCCTTCAGGAGTTGGGACCTAAAAGAAAGTTGTGGAATGCAAAGAAAACTAAGCACTGGGATTAGAATCCTTTCTTACTTCTGTCTGGACTCCTATGCTTCCTCTTTGGTGCCAAATAAGAAACAGCTGTACTCTGACTAAGCTTTCTCACCATGACAGACTGGATCCCATAAAACTGTGAACCAGAATCTATCTTTCCCCCTTGACATTGTTTTTGTCAGGTATCCTAGGAAAAGGATGATAAGAAATAACTAATGCAATACTTAAAGTGAAGTCTTTGCTTTTAATATTCTACTGTAATAGTTAACTTGTTTTGAAGGACATTAAGTAAAAAAAATATGAAATTGGTTTTAAATGGATTTAGTTAGCCCATGTTGGAGCACCAATTTGTAGTAGGAAGTCCTCTTCTTTGTTCCTGGCTACTCACTCCCAAAATAATCACACAGAAACCATATTATTTGAAATAGTGTTTGACAAATAGTTTAAGCATATTTCTGGCTAACTCATATCTTAAATTAATTCATCTCCATTAATCTGTGTATTGCCATGAGGATGTGTCTTAAAGGTAAATTCTAGCATCTGTGTCTGGCAAGGCTACGTGCTCTCTGACTGCCTTCTTCTTCCCAGCATTTAGTTTAGTTTTCCATGCTATCTCTGCTCTGCCCTTCTATAGGTCCAAAGCAGTTTCTTTATTAATCAATTGTATTCACAGCATACAGAGGGGAATCCCATATCAGACATAGGTGATGTATTTTGTTTTAATTTTTAAAATAAGAGGTTATTCCATCATTCCTCTTTCTCATTCTTCCTCTAAGCCTTCCATTTCCCTCCCCCAATACATGTCTTTATCTTTATCCTTGTTACATATCAACATAAAACATATGAATATAAAAATGTAACCTACTAAGTTCCTTTTATTTTGCTTGTATGTTTTAATTTGGGGAAATAAACTCCCTAATTGGCTATCCAATACCAAGTAATGCTTTCAGGAATTCCTTTTGCGATTTATAAACAGGTATTTTCTATCCAAGAATAAGATTTTCTAGGATAATCAAATACTCCATACAAGTCTCATTTTCATCATACTAATAACATCAATTAAAAGCCCTATGACTACCTACTATCAGGCTTGTAGGTGTAGGTGTATAATCAGAGAGACTAAAAAGGAGAATGGTATCGAACTTTCAGTGCTAATGTAAGGGAATTAGTGAGATTAATTCCCTTAATTAATTAACAAGTTAAATAAACCTAAATACATAACTCAGTTGTGGAATGGCTGACTACCTTGAGTGAGGTCCTGTGCAAATGTCTAGTATGGCTAAGGAATATAAGTAAAACAGAAATATACAAATAGATTTTTATGTTTATATATTAGTCAGCTTTCTGTCAGTATGTGAGCTTACTTGAAGGAATAAGTTTTTAATGAAGATAAGATTACTTTAGTGAATGATTTCAGAGGTCCTTGGTCACTGGTCCCTCTTGTTTTGAAGAAAGTCTGGCAATGCTTATAGGTGAGGAATGGTGGTGAAGAAGCAGGCTCACCTATGGTAGGATGCTGAAAGAGAGAGAAATGGCCTTTGTTTTAGTGCCTCTATCAAGGCTATCTACCAGTATCTCCCCTCCCATTTGGGCCCATCTTCTAAGTGTTATATCACCTCTCAACAGTACCATAGGCTTAGAGTCTACCAATCGTAATTCAACACATATGGTTCAGGAAATAGTTAATGTAAAAATGAAAGCAGTCAAAATCTTGTAGATTCCATAAAATCAGGGTATGTAAACACAGAACTATTTAGTGCCTCAAAGCAAAACTATAGTGTTCCTTGTTGAAATCTTTTTATAGTCTGCTGAACAATTTTATGGTTGCCTAAAAAGGGGCTGCTTCTGCCTGTGAAATATTCCCAGTTTCAGAAATTGTTCTAAGAAAAAGTTGCCAGTTATTAAAGGAAAAAGTAATTTTGATGATGTTGGAATTTATCTGAACCTAGTGATCCTGGAGATGTTGGTGTGGGAAAGAGTGCATTGAAGAAAAATTCTCCTTTTATGTTACAAAAACCAGCATACTCATATAGATTAGACTGAGGCCTGATTTCCTAGTTAAACTGCCATCATCCTAAACTCCAGAACTTGAGTCAAGATAAAGAACCCCATCGAAAAACAAAAGCCATGGAATATAGCAGCATTGGAGAAAAAGAGTGTACTATGTCATTCCTACTTATCTCATTTTCTTTTTTAAGCCCAAGTTAGTCGTTGAATAAGCAAAAAAGCAGGTCACCAATCATTACAACCCTTAGATACTTTCAGGTCTGATGGTCTGAATATTCTGTTTATTGTGCTTGTCTCCCTTTACTATTGCAAGAGTAAAACTACCCACCTCAAATCCCTGCCAATAATCCTTCTAAATTATGTTCTCCACAGGATGCCTGACAGAAGTCCATTCAAATGATCATAATTAACTGTGCTCATATTTTTTTTATTTATTAAATTCATATGGGCTTTCTTGACTTCAAGATAAAAAAATGTCATGTCAATATGAATGCAGAATGAAATAAAAATGATCCTCCTCCAGGTGCAGCAGAGAACAAATACATGAATAACGCATTTAAGAGGAAGTAAAGGAACTGATGAGAGGAATCTATGAGTAAATGTTCTTCTTACCCAGTCCAACTATCTGAGTTCTATCCCCTGACCTCACATGAAGAAGAAAATTGATTCATGTGGTTATTCTCTAACTCACACATGTATACCATGACACTTGTTTAAAAAAACATACACACATTCTCCTTACATCATGACAACATCGTAAGATTTAACTCAGGTTTCCCCACATAAGTTAATGGTTCTCTTAACTTTAAAGTTTGGTTAAACTGTAGAAAGTCATTTTAAAAAGTTATTAGGGCTACATCATCATTCCAAACTTGGTATTCCCTTCAGAAACAAGTGAGTGTGATAATATGCATTTGTTCAACTTTTTTGAATAATTATAAGTGTTTGTATTCTAAACATTAATAAATTAGACAAGGAGTTACCAAATCTTGTTTTTAAATTCTAAACACTAAGATATAATCTTTTTTTGACTTCTAAAATTGTCTAAAACCAATGGGACAATGAATGAATATAATAATTATATGTAAGTCACAGAGTTAAACTTATTATATATGGGTCTGTTTTTAACATTTTTCTGATCTTGGATTTCAATTGTTTTATTTCAGAATTATGTTCAATATTAAACAAGTAACTAATTTACCATCTGTTGTATAATGTTCTAAATTTAAGATATAAAGAAGATTCAAACAAATAGTAAATAAAGATTTATGGATTATGCACATTTTGGAGGAGTTGTACTGGAATATTATCAGTGTATTTTCTTGCCCAAAAACCAAAGAAGGTTTCTTTTTTTATTATTGTTGAAAGAAAAATTTACATTTACTCCCTTGTTCCCAGCCCTCCCGCTCCCCCACTACCTCACCGCCCTCCCCCTGCTTCCTTAAGATGGGGCAGGATACCCTGCCCTATGGGAAGCCCAAGGCCCTCCCCCTAAGAAGATGTGCATCCACATAGAATAAGTTCCCAAAAAGCCAATACATGCAGAAGAGCTAGGTCCCGGTGCCATTATCATGGCTTCTCAGTCAGTCTCCACTGACAGTCACATTCATAGGGTCCAGTTAAGTCATATGCTCATTCAGTCTTGGTCCAGCTGGATTTGATGACCTCCCAATAGATCGAGCACACTGTCTCTGTTAGTAGGCCAGTCCCTCACAGTCTTGAAGTCCTTGCTCATCTTCTCCCTCCTTCTGCTCTTCCACAGAACCTTGGCAGCACGATCCCTTGCTCTGCTGTGAATGTGGGTCTCTGGCTCTATCCCTCTTAACCATAAATACAAGAAGGAAGGAATGTCACTATATTTTTGGTGTGATAAAATACTCGAGGGCTCAATTATTCCACTAGATGGAGCATTTAGCACTTTGGAGACTATATTTTAATCAAATCCATGGGGCTTTTTCAATATATTTTAAAGTTAAAATATATTCAACTACTTAGGCATATTTTTATTATTTCATAGCAAAAATATTGTTTTTTAGGAACATGAAAGCTGAAATTTGTGAGATGAGTCTTTAATTAAGAAAATAATTCTGAATAAGTGTAGTGTACACTTTCTGATGGAACTCCATGCTGTACTCAGTACAGGTGGATGAATTTAGAGGTCCCTTACAGTGTGGAGGATCCCCTTTGTGCATCCTGACCAGGATGCTCCATCTTTTTCATGAGAGGATTCTAACGAGTAATATAAACTTACCCTGAGCAAATGTTCTGATGATTAGACTTTACACATTTATGTCCATACAAATTAACATCTTTTCCTTGTACTCTACTGTAGAAGACTTTAAAATCAAGGTAAGATAGGTAAGACTGGAAGGGGGAAAACAGTACCATGACCGAAAGCCTTATCAGTGTTGTCCTTAATTTCCTTGAAAAAAAAAAAAAAAACCTTAAAACCGTATTGCTAATAACAACATTGTGAATGAAAAATTTTCAATAATAATAATGGAAAAAGAAGACAAAAAAGAAAAAGAGGAAGAAGAAGAAGAAGAAGGAGAAGGAGAAGGAAAAGGAGAAGATTCATAGGGTCCATAAATGCTTGAGATGTTGAAGGAGCAGTGTTTGACAGGCCTTAGGTGAATGGGAGCCTTATGTTTTCAGTCACAAATGAACAAAACCAGCTTGTGAATCATTCATAAAGGGTCTGTTTTCTTCTATTATCTTCTGTTACAGGACAAAATAAATGTAAAAATATATAAAAGCTGTCTTTTCTTATATATTGTTCTAAACCCTGCCATTTCTTTATGTTCCAATATTCAACTGGCTAAATAAGACTGGAAGCAATTCTTCCATAGAACACTGATATTAGTTAAATATTGAGTGTTGACACAGTGAGGAACAAGTCCTCAAACTTCTGATTGATCTCGTTTACCTATGTGAACTCATGATCTATTAATCATTACAGGCTTGCATGTGTATGAAGAAAATTACCTGAAGTATCAAAAGTGAAAAAAAAACTTCAGGAAAAGCTGAGAATGTAGCTCAATTGGCAGGATGTTTGACTCACATAAAAACCATGGATTGAGCCCCTCTACTACAGAAAAACAGTATAGTGGTGCATACCTGTATCTCCAGCACTTGGGATGTATTAGAGTTTGAGACCAGCATGGAATACGGGAGAACCTGTCTTAAAATATAGAATAAAAAGTTTATGAATATATTTATTAATTATATTTAACCATTATACTGTCCATCCATAATATTTATATATTTCTATCTCTCTTTTATCTATCTATCATCTATATCTACCATGTTATGTAATATATGTGTATATATATATATATATATCATGTTATAAAGTTATAAATGCATACACTTTCTGTGGAGTTAAGAAAAAAAGGATGAAATATACTATGTAAAAAAGCTACAAGACAGAATAAAAACTGTCAAGTATGAAGATGGCTATAAATGGTATGTTATATGGAAAAATATTAACAGAAAAATTATAACTTCAAGATTATTTTTATGCAAACTTGTGTTCAAGGTCAAATATCATCATATGCCAAGGGATAGCTTCTCTTAATATTTATTATAAATTTGAAAATTCCACAATACAGAAGCATAACTTTCTTGAAGATTTAATATCTAGACTTAATTGAAAAATGTTAATATAACATAAACTGAATAAACTGAATACATAGATTAGGCAAGAAACTTTAATATATTTTACTAGCTATCTTAAGAATGTTTGTGTTAATTAATAAAAAATAATTGTGTATTAGATATTTAAATGACACCATTTTAGTTACATTTTGAAGTTAGTTGTGCTATTAATCCATTGTCAAGTATTAAAACTCTTCACATTCATAAGTACTCAATATCTTCCAGGGCAGACTCATAAAAGTAACAATTATTTTAGGCCTGTACGATATTCTAGGGTTCAGCTGAGATTGCCGCAAACTCTCCATCTGTACCAAAGAACTGAACCAAAGATGAGGGAGCAGTTAGAAACACAAGCCATTTCGTTGAAAATAAGAAATCACTTTCAAGTCTGAAATTGAGCCAGTTAGATGGGAAGTATTTGAGTTATAGGAAAGTAGAGTCTTTCCAAAAGTGTCCTGCTTCTCTAACATCTAAAGACCAAATGACTCCTGTTCCCTATGCTGTTCAGTCACAGGAACCTCTAATGTCAGTGCTGGGGGTTTCTGATCTTATGCCAATGTTTCTTTCATAAGCAATCTTGATCCCTTTCCTCAGTCCTATTTTCCTACCTCACCTTTATATTAAAATAGGTAGATCATATTGGACTTATCCAAATAGGGTATATATGTTATGTAATTTATAATGTATGCTTATATGTAACAGCAATTAAAGAAAAAGAAGCCAGAATCATTATTTTGGAAGAGAGTAAAGGAGTTACGTGGGGCTGGAGAGATGGTGCAATGCTTAAGAGCACTGTCTTATCTTCCAAAGGTCCTGAGTTCAATTCCCAGCAATCACATGGAGGCTAATAACCATCTGTAATGAGATCTGCCACTCTCTTGAGGAAGAAACCTGCTCATCTGTCCTTATCAACTTAGACCATGAAACCCAATATAAATAAGTTCAACAGAACCGCCATTATGAGTTGCCCATGCCTGCTTCAGCATTGCCATGGCATATATTTCATGCCATTTCAAATGAGTCACAAGGATATTCAAAGAACAGAAGGAAGGGAGAAAAATCATGTAACAATTTTAACTTGAAAATTTATTTTTATCATGGTGATGCAAACCAAATATCATGGTAAAATTTTAAAAAATGAACTTTTGAATGTATAAAGAGTAAAAATCATTCAGTTACATATTTGTGAATGTAGATCCTTGCAACATGAATTCTTTTTTATGTATTTTTCTCTCATACAATACATTCTGACCACAGCCTCTGTTCCCTCCACTCCTCCCATTTTTGACTCTACCTTCTCTTTCTTTCAGAACCATTGCTCCTCCAAATACCTTCAGAAAAAAGCAGGCCACACAGGGATATCACCTGAACATGGCATAACTACATACAGTAATACTAGGAATAAACCATCATATCAAGGTCAAACAAGGCTAAACTTATTAAATTGTTCTAAGAAAATATGCCCCTGATGCTTGTTGCTTCCATTTACTTAACTTCTTTCCCAGTGACTGTGATAAAATTCTCTGAGAAAAACAATGTATTGGAGAAAGAGTTTCTTTATCTCACAGTTCCATATTATCATTCATTATTACAATAAAGTCAGAGTGTCTGGAGCTCAGGTCAACTGGTCACCTTGGGTTCATATTCAAGAATCAGAGAGAAAGGGATGCATGCATTCTGCTAATCGTCTCAATATCTCCATATTTTATAGTACAATCTACATGACAAGGCACGATCCTGTTAATAATGATGATGGTTCTTCTTTAATCGGTTAGTTCAATCAAGATAATCTCCCACAGATATCCCAGGGCATATTCATTTCACAAATAATATTCAAATCTGTAAAAATAACTATTAACACTATTATATCTATTTTATGGTGATTATTAGGTCACAGACAGGCAAATAGGCAACTGCAATAAAGCAAAATTGAGATTAGAGATAAGACTTCTGGTTTACTCTGATTACATATAACTTACGCAAATTATTTTGAAGACAAAGTAGAAATTTTGATTTGCCTCCTGGATACCTCACAACTTTCTAATTAGTAATGTCAATAATATAAAATGGACAATGATGTCACCTCACAATTTCATGAGAGTATTGTGAAATATCAGATTACTTTCGAAATTATTAGAAGGTGTTTCACTAAACCAATGTTATTTACCTTTTAAACTGCACCCATATTTGTTTTAAATTTGATGCTGTGAATGTAACCATATACTCTTGACTATATGATGATATTTCTTCCTTTACCTTTTTTCTCTTAAATTTTATATATCAGGGGCTGTAAGTGAAGTGGTGGAGGATATGGAGAGACAGGAAATGAATGACATTCAGATGCATAATGAGAAAAACGTAAAAAATGAATAAAAAGAAAGTTAATATAATATTCTCACATGTAATTGTTGTAACATTTAACATACTAAAGAGTAAGGGAAACAATTACAGTACATACACATCTATTAAACAGGATAATTTTCTGAGGCTCATATTCTGTTCTCAAATATAATGAACAAATATTTTAATCAAAACATTCACAGACAAAGCTGAGTGCACAGTTTGACTTCTTTTATTTTTCTAAACACAGGAACCATATTTAAAGATCCCCAAAATATGTAGAAACAAATAAATCTCACTATAAGAACTCTAGACATAGAAGTTGTTAAGCAAGTGGGATGTTAATCTTATGCTTATGAATTTGGCCATCATTCATCATTATAACAATTCTTGAGATATTCTTTGATGCTAAATTTTGAATTGATCATTTTAAAAATTACATTGCCATTAGATCTCACCAAGTATTACTTAAGCTATACATAAGAACAAAGTAAAATGCATTGCCAGTGCAACTATTTTAACATACACCATTAATAAAAGAGTAGATATGACTTGCAATCATTATTAGTATATCTTTGATCAATAAAACATACTATTCATAGGTTGTTGCTTCTGAATTAAAAAGTAATTTGTATTTGAAAATTTCACTGAAAATCGTGTTTTGAAACTAAATAAATAGGTACTATGAGATCAAGACTTGTGAAGAGTGTATTATTCATTTCCTTGATATAATTGTCTTTTTATAGCTGCTATGATCATTCATGTAAATACATATTTAGAGAAACATCCAAAGCACATTATTCACCTAGTGGAGCATGACTGCTCCAGAGGATTTGCTGTGAATTCCTTGCAGCAATTGTCACCAAAACCTGTTAATTCTCAAGTACAGCCGCTGCCACTTCTACCTGTAAATATCCATTGCTCATTATTTCTCCTTGTTATTTCAAAAGGAAGTCAATTCTGTGTGGAACTACTTATTAGACTTATTTAAAAAGGGTTATCCTGAAAGGAATGAAATGTCTTCAGTAATGACATTTTCAAAAGGAACATACTAATTTAAATAGATATCTTTAAGAAATATGAGCAAATACTCAACAGTCAGTACTAAGGCAGGACGCAGCTAATATCTCATTCTTGAAAGGGAAAAGACATATAATTTAAAATAAGTGCTCTTGCATATCTTCTTTTCAATATTGCTATAGTTTAAACTAAAAATTACAGATGTAGCACTTAGCCAGACTGTGGAAATCTATAATGTTAATGAGCATCGGCTGCACATACATATGGCACAAATTTAGAGTCAAATGCTGTTGGGGAAGATATTTACCCTCTGTTCTTTCTTCATAAATTGTCTAGCTCTGAATAAAAGATGTGGGGATAGAACCAAGGTGGCACTGATTGATTAATTCTTATACTGTTAAATAAAAATGAAAATACCCCAAGAGTTTTCCTTTGCTGGCTAGCTTTCCCCCACTGTCTATTCAAGATAAAAAAGGAAAATGTGTTCTTGGCTGTTGCTCCTCACATGATTGAGACAGATGATATATAATTAGGTGATAAATGATAGAGAGATAGATAGGCAGTGTTAACTACATGGCTTAATAGTTTATTTTTAGTTCCTTGCTTCTAGCTGTGATCAGAAGATAAATGCACTTGGAACTATAAAAGAAAATGTGAAAGAAGAGTGCTCATTATAGTGAATATATTTTGAATTCTAAAATGAAACTATGAATTGACTTTTGGGTGACATAATAATTGTCAACTTTTACATGAACTCTTAAATGACTTAAAATCTACCTTTATTAATTTTATCTTCTAACAATGTACAATGAGATATTAGTGTTCAGTACTATCATAACCTGGTCTAATACTCTCTGATATAGACATCCACACACTGATTTTATATCTATGAGTGCCATCTGTTCCTGGATAACAAAGAAACTTCAACAATGGAGATAGCAGGGAGTATTTTCTGATGAGCATAGCAACCCAAACTCATGGTCAGCTGCCACTTTTCTTCTAGCAAATGCAGTCTTCTCACATCTATGGATTTTGACTTGATGTAACATGATTCAAGGCCTTCAAGATCCTTATAACAGGAACTCTGAGTAAAAGTATTAATGTTAGTGGTGAGAACATTGTTTCTAGTAAAAGGGTAAAGTCACTGTGCATCATGCCTCAAGATGTCTGTGTTACATCACAGTGCAATTTCCCAAGTGAAATATCTTTGAAGGCAATAGCATTTTTATTCAAGGATTCACCCAAATTAGAATTATAGAATTATTGTTCTCTGTTATTGTAGTAGTTCTGACTTTCCATAAAGGTTTAAACAATTGAGACATATAATAGAACTTTCTATTTATTCCACTTACTAATGTCGATTACTTTTGTCAAGGCCATAATAATATTAGTAGTATGTCACTGTCAAAAATAAAAGCTAGATTTCCATGAACACTGAACAATTTTAAAATAAATATATTGAATCTCTGAATATTTCTCCATGTATTAAATGTTAAATGCAATGTGTTAGTACATAAATGACTACTTTATAAATGTTTGTTTCTGCAGTGTTAACTTGGGATTATTAATATAATAAGGCATTTGCTCAATTTTTCACTCTAACCTCAAATACTCAAATGATTTCTAAACAAAATCACAGTCTTTCTTTAGTGTATTTTGTAATGTAACTTGCTTTTTGTTTTATAAACTATATTGTAGCCCTAAAATTTTGGAATATAGATTATGTCTATGGGCTTGCAGGAGCTGAGAGCAAACACTGATTCTTATGTCAGAGTGTGATGACATCCCTCCACTGCTTTTCATCAACAAAGCTGAAACCATACAATTTTATCTTATACAACTTACAATGGCAGGACACATTGAGCCACACATAGTGGTATTTATGTTTCCAGTGTCAAACAGAGTTTTAACTTCAATACATTTTTTGTGTCAGAAAGTATTATCTTACCAATAATACTTGAAGAAGAAAAGGTTTTGTTACATAATAATTTTTTAACACTTTCTTAAACCATTTCTTCTGTTGCAAGAAGCTCTATATGTTCTTATAGATAGAGTGCAGAAGTGAACATACTTCTGTGAGAAGGCTTTGTTGTTATTCTACAAAAATAATCATATCTGTCCATCTTTAAAACATAGTTATTTTTACAACTCAGAGAGTCTTATTGGATAAAGGGAGCTCCTTTTTCCAAGTGGCTTTACAATCTCTATAACTCAATAACACCAAGAACTGTCCCTCTCAGTTATTTAATTTGTCCTGACCCTCAACCAAAATCTCTTCTTGTTTTACTTTTAAATTTCCAACAGAAGATAAATAGAAGCAAAACCACTGCATTAATAGTTTTGTGTTTTGTTGTTTTAATTTCAGGAAAACACTTCTAAAATTTTCCTGTTCACCAAATTTTTCCTTCAAACCTTTTCTGAGTATTATTTTCTGTGCTATAAATCCTGAAGTTCTAAAGACTGAGTATACATCGTTCCATTGGGACTTTCATTTGTAAAGTATATTCTTGTTACCCCCTCTTTCTTGCATTTAATAATACAACCCTCAGATCTATCAGTTACATCCTCAAGTTGTAACTTTTCTTTATGACATGTTTTATTCTAGTTTTGCAGAGCCCCACACTGTGTCTTAGTCTTAGGATAACCAGTACGATTACTGAAACTCCAGAGATGGTTTATGCTTGGAACAATGATCTCCAAACACTCTGGGATTCCAAGGAACTTCCATGTCTCACATGTGGGTCTGTGAGAGCTTTGAGGAAAAAAGTCAATGAATCATTCCACTCCATATTCCAGTATTTATCTAGTAAATGATATCACTAAATAAATATTTGTTGAGGAATACAATGTTTAATATGTACTCATACAATAAAGCAATAACTAATTATTTACTGCAAATTTAGGTAAAGTATGAACAACATAGAAAAGTCTGTCTGGTCAGTCAAAAATTAACATCTACCAATGAGACAAAACATGACACGCACAGATCAAGCTCATCCACTGCCTCTGAAGAAACTGATTGGAGGAGAATGGGAGGATGTACAAAATCACAGGGAGTATCTTGAGGCAAACTGAAGAGACATTGTTTCCTAGGTAACAGAGCAAATGGACCCCAAACAGAAAGCTGTCATATGTTATTTAAGTTTGTATTCAATGCAGTGCTTTCCCCAAGTTGTCTAATTTTTAATTTTCAGTATCGTTACTATTGTCACTTAATAAATACCATTTTCTTATAAAATAAAATGGCTAATTTTATTTAGATATACACTGCAGTAAAGTCTTCTCCCTCATTTCATCACTTTAAGCAATAAATTATTTTATACAAATCACAACCTTAAATATATATAAATCCATAGAAAGCTCATGGTTTTTAAATCCCCTTCCAATTTATAATCAGGACAAAAGTTTCCCTTACGACAATCATAAGATATAAATTGAAGAAGTAAAATTGAAATTTTAAAATTTCAAATTATAAAAGTGGAAACATTTCTATAGAACTCTCATGGATGACTTTCTTGTTTCTTCTCACCTAAATACAGAGTATTTAGTAAAACTGGAGTAATAATCTGAAAACAATTTTAGTACAATTCAAAGAGTCATTTCAGTTCTGTTTTGGATGTCTTCAGAGCTATGCACTGTTGAAACCTGAATGGGAATATTATGAAAAATTCATAACAACAAATCACAGCTTGTTGACTTAATAAGATATATAATTCAGATGTAAACAATTCATGGGATTTCAGCACCTGATCTGAAGATCATGGTTGAGGCATTTTTTCACTTCATTTTGAATTATTTTCTTTTATTTTATTTACCCTCCCATTCCTTATATTGGAGAGGTATTATTGCTACTATGCGCCTCAATGAGTACTGGTCTTCAGCATACTTTGGCTTTTCATGTCAATCAACAGTTTCTGTAATCTAGTCTTCCTTTTGCAATGTCTATTTTGTTGTCATTATGGATTTTGTCTTTCTTCGTACTGTACATTTCAACAGGTTCTTTTTTTATTGCCATGCTGGTTTTTTTTCTTCTGAGACCATGCCCCACAATGTAGCCTATGCAAGTTCAAACCTCATAAAGTAACCCATAAATCAGGATGCTTTCAAACTTGTGACAACCCTTCTGAATCAGCCTCCTAAAGTGCTAAAATAAAAAAACATGGAGCGCAAAGTTGGCGCATTTTTCACATTTTTGTACTGAAGTGCTGTTTAAGGCATCATCAAAATCTTAATCAATTTAATTCTTATAACAGTCTCTTGAAACCTTGACTCTCTTCCAAGGAAAGGGACCCTGTCTCAGGGGATTGCTGAACATTAGGCCCCGAGCACATGGTGATTGTAAATGGAATTTCAACCTATGTCTCTGGGAGGCATCTCATTAATCCTGCTCTCTTTTTCTGTCGAAATTGACTTTTAAGATTATAAAGATAATTAATTTTCGCTATGCCTTCTATCTTTTAGTATTCTGCATTGCATTATATACAGGTGTCTCTGCAAAATTCCAGGGTCATAAATAGTGTGAGCACATAGGCTGTGGCTATATATATAAAAAAAAAACCTTTAAAATTGTATTAAATTAAAATTATCGTTTCAGGAACAAAGAACTGTACACCCTTTGTTGTGAGATAATCATGCCTCTTTTACAAGAAACATCTTCTTTGTGTTAGACTGAGGTGGACATTCTCTTTAAGCTTCTTGACAAAAATGCAAAGGGGTTTCTTTTACCCCTTAAATAAGGTGAAATAAGGTCTCTCCCAGAACTCAGAACAACATATTTTTTGAGCAAGTGGTTACTTGCCTGTTTTGTGAGGCAGACAAAAATAAATATAAAAGAATCAGGCAATATGTTCTTCTAAGACCATATGCGAAGTATGATAGAAGTGGAAAGAAATCATATTTCAGCTTCTGATTGGATGAGTTGGGATTTACATAGACTAGAATTTTCCTCAGTCAAAAGCACTTGATTACAGCAAGAAAGTGAGATAAATATTAAAACATTAATATTTAGTTTGTGTTTAAAATGGAGAAACAGATATCTCACATAAGACTGTGCCAATGACTCAGAGATGATCTTGTATGATCATTTGTAGCTTCCAGAAAAATACAATAAACAAGTAATGTTTCCATTCCACAGCTGTTCTGGACCCTTCCAGAACAACACACCTGTGGACTATACTTCTGGTGAATGTCAAAGCTGTGTCAAAGTCTCCACTATTGCTAAGCTGGTTATCAATTGTTGTTTTAACAAATTGCAATAAATTCTGTGGTTCCGTTCAATCTCATCATTTACTATGTGCTATAACTTAGAAGCCCAAACTCAGCCTCTGTTAATGACTAAATTCAGATGGTGTTGATCTTTCAGGAGAGATAGAGATTCATGCATGTCCTTTCTCTTTCTAACTTTGATTAACGTCCCATTTCCTTGGCTTATGGCTTCTTTCTGAGATCATGTCCACTTTAGTTAAAATTATACCATCTCTCTAAGTCTGATTTCTTGTACATTACTTATATAGAGATTATTTCTGTTTTATCAGGTTTGTCAGAGGGGATGTCCTCTTATCACAAAATCTTTGATTTATTCGGAGGCTTGAAGATCTCTTTCAGCATATAAGCTAACACCAGTACATTCTATAGTATGATACTTGCACATATTTTATGGAGATATTTTCAAATAGACTCACACATTCATTTTCTTTCTCATTAGTCCCCTTTTGCTTAAAAATTTTCTTTATGTTACCTTTGAAGATGTGGATAGAAGCTGACAAAGCAGAGAAATTATGTGATATCTGCTTTCTTTGCAACGGGTTTATGGTGCTTGTGAGAGGGAGGAAATTTGCAAGTCAGAAAACTTTTGACAGAGGCAAGTCCAAAGTTTGTATTCTCAGTTTGTTCAATAAAAAACTGGATCAGAGAAACTTCTTCATCTCACAGAGAACTCAGATCTCTTCTGGCCCCTTGACCACAAACAAGATTTTATTTTCATGATGACCTGAAATACAGACACATGTTTTTCTAAACATTATATATATATCAAAAAACAACAGCTAAGTTACTTTAGTGTTTTTGATGGAATCACGTTTAAGTAAAGCTGGCCCCAAACTTGTGGTGTGGCCAAAGCACAATCTGAACTTATGATTATCCAATGTTCCCCTTCTTAGTTTAGAACACCTGCAATTCTATGCCACCAAGCCCATTTACACAATGCTGGGAAATCATGGACTATTTGTATTGTATGTGATTTTTCTGCCAACTGAGTTAAATCTCTAATTCTTAGGACTATTTTATGAAGCTGCATTTAAAGATTTAATTTTCAACGTCTTAATAAAGGAAATAATTGTATCACAATTATACAAAATATCTTATACAATGAGCACAATTACATTGTGCTTAGTTCTACCCGGAGAGAATAAGGAATTGCCCATGCACACTTTCAGGTATAATTAAATATTAATTAAAGCTCACAAGCAGATGCCATTTAGCTAGTTTTCAGTTTGAACACAAAGATCTCCGATTGGATCCCAAGCTCAGTACCTAGCCTTCCTTAGGATGAATTTTTAACCACAAACACCACACACATAGGTAATACAATTCAGTTAGCAGCAATGGTCAGCCAGAAGCAAACATACAGAAACCAAATGCAAAGTTAGTATTTCTAGAGAATTTCTCAGAACTATGCACTTTGATAAAGTCTTTGTTTTCATTTTGAAAGGTTTTGCTGCCAACATGATGGGTCCCAAGGCCTGGATGTTGCTTTTATTATACATAAGTCATACTGAGGTCTGGGAGCCCAGAATAGCTTTACTACTAACAAGACAAGAAGCTCCCAGAATTTCTGAGGAACTACAGACATTCTGTATATAATTAATTTGTTATAACAATTTACCAGCTTTTACACTATTGGACTTTTGTTTATGATACATAGTATGGACAAATGCAGCAACAAAACCAATCTTCAGTTGGGTCCAACGTGTTAAGTAATTTCAAGTCTGTTGAAAAATCAACTACTGGCTATCAATAAAGGCAAGGAAAGGGATAATACAAAAAGAAAATATTAAGTTCAAGAATTCAGTGACATATTAACACGTCACTAACTTCTGACCTGAGGAAATAGAGCTGGTGCCTTCAGTTGCTTACTGCATAGAAGATATAAATAATATAATTTCAATCAAAAACACCAATGATAACCTATGCTGGAGAGGATGTGGAGTAAGGGGAACACTTCTCCATTGCTGGTGGGAATGCAAACTTGTGCAACCACTTTGGAAATCAGTGTGGCGGTTTCTCAGGAAACTGGGAATCAACCTACCT
>JAQHUG010000313.1:1645980-1664222 GCA_028555095.1 Dicrostonyx torquatus
ATAAAACTTACAGATCAATGTCCCAAACCACGTTCCTCTGGTCGCAAACAGGAAACTGAGTCTAGCAGTCAGCATGAAATCCAGAAGCAAGTTAGCTCTGAGAGTGGCTGCGGCTTTTTTTTTTAAATGAAAACCACGCCCCACATTGGGCGGGGTATCTTAGAAGCCATTGGCTGAAAGCAAGAGGGCTTAATCTCCCGCAGCATCTTCATGTTGGCTGTTGGCTTACTGTATATTGCCTTTATTATGTTCAGGCATGTTACTTGTATCCCTACTCTCTCCAAAATCTTTATCATGAAGGCATGTTCTATTTTGTTATAAGCTTTTTCAGCATTTAATGAGATTATCATTTTTTCAATTTGTTTATATATTGGATTACATTAACAGATTTTCATATGGTGAACCATCCGTTCATCTCTGGGAAGGAGCCTACTTGGTCATGGTGAATGGTTTTTCTGATATGTTCTTAGATTTTGTTTGCCAGTATTTTATTGAGTATTTTTACATCAACATTCATGAGAAAGAATGAACTGGAATTCTTTTTCTTAGTAATGTCTTCTTTTTGGTTTTGTTATCAGAGTAATTCTAACCTCATAAAAATAGTTTGGCAGTGTCCCTTCTGTTTCTATTGTGTGGAACAATTTGAGGAGTATTGGTATTATCTCTTCTTTGAAATTGTTTTAGAATTCTATGCTGAAACCATGTGGTCTTGGGCTTTTTTATTTGTTTGTTTGAAGATTATTGATGATTGTTACTATTTCTTTAGCAGTTATAGGTCTACTTAATTTGCTTATCTGGTATTTATTTAATTTTGGTAAGTGATACATACCCAGAAATTGTCCATTTCCTTTAAGTTTTCCAATTGTATGGAGTATAGGTTTTCAAAGTTTGACCTGATGATTCTGAATTTCCTCTATGTCTGTTGTGATGAACTTTTTTCTTTCTGATTTTGTTAATTTGGATATTCACTTTCTGCCTTTTAGTTAGTTTGGATAAAGTTTTGTCTATATTGTTGATATTCTTGGAGAACCAACTCTTTGTCTCATTGATTCTTTGTATTGTTTTCTCTGTTAACTATATCATATCATATATATATATATATATATATACATATATGTGTGTGTATGTATATAACAAATATTACATTGTTAGTTATATTTATTAGTTATTAGTTATATTATTTATATGTGTTATTTGTTATATTTGTTAGTTATATTCTTGTTAGCAAAGCACAGACTATATGATCTCATAGCAACCAATCCAAAAGAGGGGGAAAACACACACAATATTATCATCAGCAATAAAAATTAAAATAACAGGAACTAGCAATCAGTGCTCATTAATATCCCTTAAAACAAATAAAATCAACTCACCTATAAAAAGACATAACAGATTGGATGTGAAAACAGAATCTATCCTTCTGTTTCATACAAGGAACACACTTTAACTTCAAAGACAGATATCACCTTATCTATAAAGGGTTGGGAAAAAATTTTCTATTCAAATGTACCTAAGAAACAAGCTGGTGTAGTAATCCTAATATCTAACATAATTGACTTCAAGCTAAAATCAATCAAAAGAGACAAGGAAGTACATTTCATATTAGTCACAAGAAAAATTCATGAAGAATAAATTTCAATATTGACCATCTTTGCCCAAATTCAAGGGCACACTCATATGTAAAGGAAACACTACTAAAGCTTAAATTACACATTAAACCCCACACATTAATAGTGGGAGACTTCAACACCCCTCTCTCATCACTGACAGATATGCTAGACAGAAACTTAACAGAGAAATAAGGCAACTAACAGATGTCATCACACAAAAGTATTTAACAGGCATCTATAGAGCATTCCACTCAAACATAAAAAGAATATACCTTCTTCTCAACATCTCAAGGAATCTCCTCAAAAATTGGCCACATACTAAGTATCAAAGCAAACCTCAACAGATAAAAAAAGTCAGAATAACCCCATGTATCTTATCAGATGGATCACAGTGGCTTAAAATTGGAATTCAACAGCAACACTAATTTTATAAAGCCCACAAACAAATGGAAATAAAGCAATCAATGCTCACCTGAATCATTTAATAAATGGATCAAGGAAGAAAATGAAGAAAGAAATTAAAGACTTTCTAAAATGCAATTAAAATGATCACACAATATACCCAAATTTATGGGACACAAAAGCAGTATTAATAGGAAAGTTCATAACACTAAATGCCTACATAAAGAACCTGGAATAATCCCACACTAGTGAGTTAAGAGAACACCTGAAAACTTTATTTTCTTTTATTGAAAATTGATTATCTTTTCATGCAGTATACTCTGATTGTGATTCCCTTTTCCATTACTATCAATTCCATGTCATTTCTGTCTCTTGTAATAAAACATGCACCTAAGAAGTAATAATAAAATAAAATAAAATGAAAATATGATATTGGCAAAACAAAGGCAAAAATATCAGATTATGACAAAACTACCAAATGAGAAAAAAGCAAGAGAAAAGATACAAGAAATGCTTATAGACACAGACACACACACATTTGCACACAGGAATCTAATAAAAGTCAAAACCTGAATCCATATTATTTATCCAAAAGTTATGGAAGAAAAAAAGAGAGAGAGAATGTGGGAGAGAATGATCTGAAGTAACATTATGAGACAAAACCTTCAAGCATGCCTTTGAATTAGTTTTGTATTGGCCATCTACTGTACTGCTGGGCATCGGTATGTTTCTCCAGTGAGAATCCTTGGAGAAAACTAATATTTCATTTGCAAAATGCTTGACAATGGAGATGGCTTCTAGAGTATGAATGAAAGTATATCTTAATTCTCTTTTCATTTCCAAGATTCCATGTATTACAGACCCATGCAGGTTCTTTGAAGGCTACAAAAATATCTGTGAGATCATCCCTCTGTATGCTGTGAATACCAATGGTGAATAAAGATACTGCCTTAGCCTGTTGATAGGGCAGAACTTAGGTAGGCAGGTAAAACTAAACTGAATGCTGAGGAAAAGAAGGCAGAGTCAGGGAGAAGCCATGTAGCCCCGCTACATGGAACTTTAGCTGGTAAACCATAGCCATGTGGCGAAACACAGATTAATGGACATGACTTAAATTAAGATGTAAGACTGAGCCTACAAGAAGTTAGAGCTAATGATCCAAACAGTGATTTGATTAATATAGTTTCTGTGTAATTATTTCGGGGCTGAGCAGTCGGGAACCAACAACGGCCTCCCAACAACAAGATAATTTGTGCTCCAGATTTGTTAAATTTAGAAGGCCTTGATTTCTTGGTGTCCTCCATTTCATCTGGCTCTTATATTTTTCTTTCTTATCTTCCTTAAAGTTCTTAGAACCCTATGGTAGGGAATTTGATTGACACATCCCTTTTAGGACTGAGTATTCTAAGTCCTTTCGTTCTTTTTCTTCATTTTTATTTAATATTTTATTCTTAAAATATTAACGTAAATTCTTAACATACCACATCAAAAATTAATTTAAAATGGATTATATATTAAAATGCAACTATCAAAGCTATGTTAGGACTTATCTAACCGGACTGTTTCTTAACATTAAATACAAATATATATTAATATTACTGTAATCTGATGAGTAACACTAAGGAGGGAGAGAATAATGCTTATTTCATGGTGCTTATTTTCTCCAGATCTTCTTGTTTGAAAAAATCATTAAAATGCAAAATGTTGAATATATTACCTTCATCTCATGAAAAGGTGTGACTGAACTCTGAATTACAAAATTTCTAATCTACTATCTGTTGCAAACTTTGAGTTTTACGACAGTCATCACAAGTTTGCATTTCACTTGTGATTTTTATCATTCTGTAAATTATTGATTGTTTAGCTCAAAGTAAAATTAATGTAAAAAATTTGAAAATATGGCACATAATAGCCAGGTGTTATCTGCTAATAAAACTGTTTAAGGTCTAATGAGGCTATGAAGTTGAAACAGGTTGAAAGTAAATGAAGTTATTTAAACCTACACAATGTGATATTTTCCAAACTTTTGATCCTAGAAAGGCTTCTGCTATCCATTGCTGTGAAAAACCTCACAAACTTATCAGTCTTGTACCATACCCCGGGATTTTACTATCCTTAGTGTGCCAAGGAATTAACAAACACCCATATTATGTGAAGATCTGAGTCCAACATTCTATGCATTTAATAATGCAGCTGCCAATGCTTCTGATGTGAATAGACAGGTTTAAGGGAAATAATGCTCTAAGGAATTTTCGGTCAGTCAACATGACCTATTACTACTAGATAGAATCAAATCCCAAAGTGACAACAGTGTGACTTATAAGGTTTAGGTTTTCATGTATACTCTGCTCTAGAATAATGGTCCATGTCACAGCCAACCAGATATGTCTGGTTTCAGTCCTTTCATTCTTTATGTATTGTAGAGCTATTGGTCACTGTATTCATTATCTTTTCCTACAGCTGGTAACTTCTCTGATGATGGCTACAAAATGTCCATATGCATCATTTCATTGCTTTTTACCTTAGCAAACCAATCTTATTTGTTTTTTGTTTTTTGTTTTTTTTATTTTACTGGAAAGTCTGTGAATTTCTTTCTCTAAGTTGATGTTGGCTCTGGGCTTGCTGTAAATTGTTTTAATTATACTTAGGTATGTCCTTTATTATCACTATTTATCTCCAAAACTTTTCTCATGATGTTGGAATTTGTCACAGTACTTTTCTTCACCTAATGAGAAGATTGTGCCATATTCATCTTTTGGTCTGTTTATACAGTGGATTATATTTATCAGTTTATTCATTTTGAACCATATGTGCACAGATGGGATGAAGATTACTTGAACATGGTGGATGGTATTTTGATGTGCTTTTTAATTTTTTTGCCAGTATGTTATTGAATATTTTTACATTTATTTTATAAGGTAAATTGATTTATAATTTTTTCTTTGTTGAGTATTTATGTGGTTCAAGTATCAGAATAAATGCAAACTCATAAAAAGAACTGGGCCAAATTCCTTCTGTTTCTAATTTGTGACAAAAATATAAGGCACATTTGTATAAACTGTTCTTTGAAATTATGGTTAAATTCTGTACTAAAATCATATGGCCCTGGGTATTTATTGTTCATAAAATTTTAATTAACGCTTTTACTTCACTGAAGGTTATAGGTGTGTGGAAATTGATTATTTGATTCTAGTTTATCATTGGTAGGAAGTTTATATTGAAAAATATCCTATTTCTTTGCCAGTTTGATGATGTACAGGTTTTCCAAATATATCCCAATGATTCTTTGGACCCTCTAGTTGTCTGTTGTAATATCCCACCCCTTTTTTAATTCTAATTTTGCTTATTTGGCTATTCTTTCTTTGCCTATTAGTTAATTTGGATAAGACCTTACCAATTTTATTTATTTTCTTACAGAAGCCACTCTTTGTTTCATTGATTCTTTGTATTGATTTTTATCTCCCACTGTCATTTTATGAGGGTCAATGTGTGATTTAAGTTTAGTAGTATTTTTTTCTATGAAGTTGAATGTCCTTGTGTTTGGTACATAGATATGAAAAATCGAAATGCGCACTTAGTGGATTTTTCTTTTCCTGTGTCCACAGTGTCCTTCCCTATATCTAATGATTAGATTTGGTTTGAAGTATTCTGTCACATATTAAAATAGCTTCACCTGCATGTTTTTAGATTTATTTTTTTAAAATACTTTTTTCTAAACATTACTGCCTGGTGATATCTTACCTGATATTAAGGTGTGCTTTTGAATACAATAGAATCATAGATTCTGTTTATAAATCAATTCTGTTAGTCCTTTTTGTTGTTGTTGGGTGTAGTGGTTGAGACTATTTCTCTCTATAATTATCAATGAGCAGGACTTGATAATTCCCACTATTTTGTTGTAATGATTTCCCCCTTTTAGGATGTGCTGGTCTTCACTGGCCTCATATATTTCAGAAATTGTATAAGTAACCACAGCTATTTTGAGTTTATGAATATGATAGCTATGTCATGTACAGAAGAAAGTATTTAAAAGCAGTCATCCCATCTTTCTGTTCTTACATTTCTTAACCTATTCTTTCAGGATAATCCAAGTGCTTTTGTGGTACTTAATATTTTATTTTGTATATAATTTATTTTTTTCATTCTTGCCTATTTTGTTAACCAGAGCTGCATAGTAAGAGAGACAAGATTTACATATTGGTTGTATCAGACATTCTTTCATCCAATTCATTCATTCATCCAATCCTATATATTGTGGGTCTAATAATTTCAAAACATCTGTCCTCTCTCTCTTTAGGTAAAAAATTATAAAAGGGATTAATTAACCAATGTCTTTATTGTACTTTACTGTTGATATTCAATAGTTATAATAGGTATAATTATGATGAATTAATCTGTGGTCACTTAAAAATATTTAAAAGTAAAGAGGAAAAATAGTATATCAACCAATGTATTAGCAAGTAATGAATAAAATGTTAAATTGTCATTAATAAATATTCATATCAAGTAACTACTGTATCAGAACCTCTATTGTATGATGTTAGTGACAACCTCATGATAGCAGATTTCCATAATCTCAGCACTTTAGAGGTAGAGGCAGTAATATCAAGGGTTCAAGGTCATCCTCAACTACATGGAACACTTGAAAACAGCCTCAAACACCTGATTCTTGGTTTTAATCTGACCTCCACAAAAAAATGGAAAACTAGTTAGTTATAATTGCTCATTAATTCTCTGCAACATATTCTTGATATTGATGTCATTGTTATCTATATTTTACAGATGATAACATAGAAATAAAGTGTCAGTATTTGTTCAGCACTCTTTTGTAGCTGAGCTCATATTTAAAAATAGACAACCTGATTATAGAGGATTTTAAGGTTATTAACCTCTATATTGCATTAAACATCATTTGCATAATCATGAATAGAACTTATTCAATACTTACCAACTATGTAATGTTAAAATATGTAAAAATATATTAAGAGTCTTGGAAAATGCTTCCATTTATTACATGTTTTATTTTTTAATGTAATATGATTATAAATCTAAGCTATATAAATTTGTGTATGTTTATACATTGAGTGTCTCATATAATAATTGAAGATGACTTTCATTGTGATGATTTGATTGTATGAACACACCTGTCCCACTTACACTATATAGTATGTCAATGTTAATTCAAGGAACATCTAAGTATGCTGAATCCTCTCTACCTAGAATTAGTTTCTCTAAATAGTATTTATAACTTAATAGTCATAAAGAGTATAAAGGCAGTGTAAAACCTATGAAAATATACTCAGTTTGTACAAGGTTACTGATATGTACATGCTTAAACCCAGGCATAATATTTTGAAAAAAGAGGGAGAGAGAGGGAGGGAGAGAGAGAGAGAGAACTTAAAGTTGAAAAGTGACTAAGTCAAGAGGAGGGAGGATCTGGAAATAGTTGAGAAAGGAATAAGTAGAATCAAATTTTAATGTATAAAAAGATTTTAAAAATAAAAATATTGTAAAGGAAATACACAAGAACTTAAATAATTCCAAAAGAGCAGGAGTGGAAGAAACTATGAGGAAGTAGGATTAGAGAATAGAAGACAGGAAAAGCACTGAAAAGAAGGCTGATTCCAGTATATTTGAACTGAAAAGAAAAGAATAACAGTGATGACTAGAAATATTTCCAGGAGGATAAATTAATAAAACAATATGTTGCCATTCATGCATTTTGAATACTATATCCTTTTCTACTTATTCTGTTTTCTTTTATGTTTTTAGTCAATGCTGCTATCCAGAAACACACCAGTCTCAGTGAGAACCTTATGACTAAATCTTATAGAAATAATTTAGAATGTATTTTTAATGAATGAGAGTAGGTATATATATCTTGTTACTATCTACTTTATAAATAAATAAAGACACATGAAAATGCACTGTATTTATAATCTATCATAGTTAATGTTTAATATAAATGTATTTGATGATGTGGCCAAAGTGACTTGAGATATAAATCTTGGCAGTTCAAGTGTTAGGGGAATGGAATTCAATAAGTCCATAACATTAGTGATGATTGACAAGACAAATATGTTTACAACAATGACCAATTTAATTCTACTGAAACATGAAGGGTTAAATGTGTTTTATAAGCTCTGTAGAGATGCCCTAATTTTTGAATGTTAGATTTATTCTTGTCTCTCAATATTTTATTACCACCCTTGAAACTATAAAATTTAATTTAGTTTTATACTTGGGTGATGAATTTACACATAAATTACTGCAACCATTAAAATAGAATTTTGAAGATGTAGACTCCTACAAACATTTTATGACATATAAATCTATATTGAAAATAGTTTATCTGATAAGATAAGGTAAACTTCAGTCAATAAGAACATGGCTTTTCTAGTTTGTGACAGAGTGAATTGTGTGCATCATTGCTAAATATTACACTTCTTTACCTTGTTCCTGAGAAGGCACCAGGTTTCATAATGCTTGTGTACAAAATCTTTGCAGGATACATGACCTATAGCATGCTTTTATTTTCCTATGAGTGTCAGATTTTCATCAAAGACTCTCATTTTGCATTGCAGACTCCTATCTGGTTAAATACTATCGAGATATCTCCTATGATACTATAAATTTTAGCAAAATTAATTGGAAGTCAATAACTTTTTCAACAAAACATGGTTAATTTATGATTCAGATTTGGTAAATCTACTGTATTATTTGATTACATACTTTCACATTTTAAATTTGTAGTTTTATGTAAATTTGATTTCTATGAATCCCTCAAGTTTATTGACATATAATTCACACATGAAATTCAGAAAATGCAATATTTTGTTATAACTCATTCCCTGTGTTTTGAGTCACTAGACTAAACTATATAAAGTACTTATCACTTCACAGAACATTTAATTTTTTTATAACCTAGAAATTCTTAAAATCTACAGTTTTAATTGATGTAACATAACCCAGATAAATGTAGCTGGTGTCATTCACTGCTCTTGTGGTTAGAGGATGCATAAAGAAGATAGTTAAGCATCAGCCTGGCAGCCAGTCAGAAAAAGAGCCAACAGGCAGCATTCCCTCATTGTTCCTGACCCCAGATTCTTAGCTTTTCTCAGTAATCACCAGGTTCTCTCTCAATGATCTCAAAGTTCTCTATGCCCAATCTGCTTTCTTGACTTTCCTCAGTGATGGAAGTATATGCTGTTTTGCCCCAAGTTGTTTGTTTTATCACAGCAACAGAAAGATTATTAGAAGCATCTTAACGTACGTAAGAGCACATTTCACTGTTGTTTACATTTGCACACTAATCTTATTAGTTATGCTGAACTCATACTCATTTCTGTAACCCCCCGTTTTAAGGAGAAATATCTGTATTTGTCATTGTTCCTTTTACTGTTTAATTGGGCTGTTAAAGTATTTTTTGTGTATTTTGAGATCCTTATCATACATGTTTTTGTAAATATTTTCTATTTCTGTGTGGGTTTTTTTTGGGTTCTCTATTGTTTCTTCTGCTATGAAGATATTGCTTGAGGCTATCTTATTTGTCTGTTAATGTTTTTTAACTTTTTCTCTTTTGATTCTGTTCTTAAATCAAAATGAGTAATTAGCAAATCCAGTATCAAGGAATATTTATTCCTATGATATTTTGTATTTAATTTTAATGTTGAGATCTAATTATTAAAACTTTATTTCAGTTTGCATAAATTTTATGCATGTTATAAAACTTAAAAAACCAATTTAAAGCTTTCACACATAAAGTATTGTTTCCAAAAGATCAATTATTACATAAATTGTCCTTTATACTACATATTCTTAGTTTGAAAAAATTAGTCAAGTATTTGGGTGGAGTCAGACTGAGGGAAAAACAACACAGAAAATAAAGAATCATTTGTCAAGCCAAGAAGACATGTCACACAGAACGCATTTACCACCCCCCACCAAAATATAGATATAGGAATCCTGCTTTTGGTATGATACACAGTATTAATATTCTCCGCCATAGTGGTAGTGTAAGTTATCTGGATAAAGTCACTGGGCTGACTTCACAGTTTTCTATCCATATGTATACATGAATAAATATTCTAAATAAGGTATATTTCTGTCATTATATAGCCATATGTTATCTTCTGTCCTTATAGTTTCTCTTTGCAAATAACCTTAAAATAAGAAACTGATGGATCCCTGTATTATATCTAGCCACCTGACTTCAGTTAACAATTCCTGTACTTCCCAAAGACTCCTGGTGGGGGACTGAATGAGGTGAGTAATGCACTGTATTGCTATACCATGACCTTCATTTCCTGAATGCAGAGTTCATATGTGTACTACGGCCTGCCTCCATGGGGCTTTACTCCATGGAAGGATCAGACTTTTAAATTTTGCTTAAAAATATTGTAAGTGTTGGTGTTATGTGGATACACATATGTACCTGTATGTATGTGTCCATGTTTACACACCCATACCTATTTTAATTTGATTGAAAAAAGGAAAGAAGAGCATCAGCTATTTTTGTTTTCTGCTGTTGTAAATGGTTATTAAATTCAAGAGTCTTCTAACTTGAAAGTAAATCAATGGTGCTGGCGGTTGTCTCTATAGTAAGTGAACATGTTGTGTAAGGTTGACTTCATAGATTCAATCCCTAAAATTCATGCACAAGGAAAATCATCAGGCTTGGATTTATGTATCTGTAACCTCAGTGTAACATGGTAATGGCAGAGGAAAAGTAATCCGAGGAAGTTCCTGATAACCCAGTCTAACTGAAACCACTCTGTCTCAAAGTAATAATTAAGTGAATCATAGAGGAAGATACATGAATTCTTCCTCCAGCTTCTACATAGATATATGTGGCTCAGGCACCTCCACAGTTATATACATGTAATGAACATATATTACAGCTTCAAAGCACACGTGTGCACACACACACAAGTTGTGAAATATTAATTTAAGATGTCTTACATTCATTTATGCTTTGGAATATTTGTATAATGATGGAAAGAGGTGTTACATTTGTTTGATTAAATAAAATTAACCTGGCATCTGTTGGCTGAAGGAGCAGCTAGATGACAGGAAGTGGTAGACAGGAACTACCATGTGTATCCAGGGTTCCTCTGTGGGGTCTGAGCAGAAAGACTCACAGTTTTAGGGGGAGAAATGAGTAGGAGTAAAAGTTAGCTACTTGCTCTTCAGCATCTCCGAGCAAGGAAAATTTCCCCTCAGCCTTTGAATCCTGAGTTTGATAGTAGGATAGAGTTGTCTTTAGTTTCTGTGGTTAGAAATGGTGCCTGAGAAAACAGAATTCCACCTGTAATTTACAATACTCTCACTAGTACTAGTACTTGTACTAGTAATTTTACTAGTACTAGTAACTGCTGAGTTGCAATTGCTGATTATGACAGCAATTACATAAGGTGCAAGTATTGAATTTAATGAAAAAGAACATACACATACACAAATACTTGATACACAGCTGGACCAGGACTGAAGGAGCATATGACCAAACCAGACTCTCTGAATGTGGCTGCCAATGGGGGCTGACTGAGAAGCCAATGATAATGGCACTGGGACCTATCTCTTCTGCATATATTGGCTTTTTGGGAACCTATTCTATATGGATGCACACCTTCTTAGACTGAGATGGAGGGGGGGAGGGCCTTGGGCTTCCCACAGGGCAGGGTACCCTGCCCCCTCTTAAGGAAGCAGGGGAAGGGAGGAGGGGTATTGGGGGAGTGGGAGGGGACTGGGACAAAGAGAGAAAGTGTAAATTTTTGTCTTAAGAATAAAAAAAATTAAAAAAAAATAGAAAAAGAAATGAGAAAAATTAATAAATAAGAAATAAAGGTAAGTAAAGAAAAGGACAAAAGAAAGAGTAGATGCTGATGACAGATATTTGAATGGGACAGTCTTCAGGGCCACTGGCAGTGCTGCCAGGATTTATCCCTACTGCTTGAACTGATCTTTTGGAGCCCATTGTCTTTGTAGGAATGTCTTGTTCAGTCTAGATATAGGGGGGAGGGCCTTAGTGCTGCCTCAGAATAATATCCTAGACTTTGTTGACTCCGCATGGGAAGTCTTACCCTCTCTGAGGAAAGCATGAGGTGGGGAGGTGAAGGTGGAGGGAGCAGGAGGAAAGGAGGGAGTTGGAACCGGGATTAATGTGTAAAATTTCAATTAAATAATAATAATAAAAAGAATGAGTAGATAGCTGAAATTACCATCATGAAGGTCACCTGCACCTGCTGATTGCTGAGATCTCCTTGTGAGCATTCCTTTGATTCTTAAGGCATCCATCTTAATTGTAGTTAGAACAAGGAAATGCTCATCATCCTTAGCCATCAGAGAAATGCAAAATCAAAACAACTCTGAGATTCCATCAGAACAGCCCAAAACAAAACCCTGTTGACAACTTATGCTCCAGAGGATGTGATGTAAAGGGAACTCTCTTGCATTGTTGGTGGGAGTGCAAACTAGTATAGCACTTTAGAAATCAATATGGCAATTTGTCAGAAAACTAGGAAACAACATATCTCAAGATCTAGTAATACCATTTTGTGTATATACTTAAAGGATGCTCAATTATACCACAAGGACATGTGCTCAACCATATTCATAGCAGTATTATTTTTCATAGCCATATTCTGGAAATAACCTAAATGCCTTTGACTAAAGAATGGTTAAAGAAAATGTGTTACGTTTACACAATGGGGTACTACACAGCAGAAAAAATTGACATCTTAAAATTTGCAGCCAAATTGATGGATCTAAGAAACATCATAATGAGTGAGGTAACCCAGACTCAGAAAGACAAATATATGTACTTACTCATAAGATGCTTTTAGACAAAAAGCAAAGAAAAATCAGCCTACAATTCATAACCCCAGTGAACCTAGATACTAAAAAGAATCCTAAGAGTGACATACATGGATGTAATCTACATGGAAAGTAAAAAAAAAAAGATGATCCTGAGAACATGGGGATCGTGAGAGAGGAAGAAATGAAGAGAGAGGATGAAGGAAGGGGAGCAGAGAAAAATATATAGCTCAATAAAAACAATAAAAAAGAATAAATCAGGAACCCCTCTCCCATAAAAGAATGGAAATAGTGAAAGTGTGCCTCTTAGATTCATGGGTTGGAGGTTCACTTCTGGCAACAGCAGAGCTGCTTGGTGGTGTGAATGCTTAAGAACTAAGCCTAATGGAAGGTCATGGGTCACCAGAGGAGCTAGAGTGGGCAAAGATTTCATTAGCTGTCCTGAGCTCACTATGCTTTCATGAGAGCGAACATTTCTGAATGAAGTCAATTGTTGAATTACTCATTAATTTTGATACTTTGATTATGCTATTTGTTCATTCTTAGTTCTCTTTCTTCAATTGGCATGGGGTACTCTTTAAAGCTGGCTTTTTTCCTTGGTATTTTAATATCCAAAACTTTAAGATAGAACAAAAACCCTGCTCTATTACTTTGAGCTAACTTGCTCCAGAAAACATAGAGTATATGAGTCTAGACAGGCATATTTACCTGCATATATAGAGCTAAAAGTACTATATGTGTGCAGAAATATAATATACTAGATATTCCCTACTTGATGAAAATATGCATATGTTAATATATCTAATTATGACAATTATTTAGTCTAATATATTTTATAACATCTTAATATTACCAATTGAAACATGGAATATAAAATGGTGGGAGTGTGAAATTTTATCATTGTTTCTTTTTTTCATGACACTTTAAATTATAATATGCTTCCTGATTCAACTTGCAAATTAAACACTTCATACCTAACTCTCAAATTGACAGAGTTCAAGTATTATGTAAAGGAAGCTGGAAATTGCACAGATTATTTCTAATATATTAGTATATTGAATAGTATTTCCAGTATTCCCATCAACCTATAATTAAGGCAATTTGAACAGAACTGAAAACTTGGTCTACCTAAACATTAACTCCCAATTTTAAAATAACAACATAACAGTTTGCTTACCTTATTCTCTCTCTCTGTCTCTCTCTCTGTCTCTCTCTCTGTCTGTCTCTCTCTCTCAATGTCTCTATTGCTCTCTTGTGCTCTCTCTGCTGCTTTATTCTATCCCACAGGATTACACATCCAGCAACAGAAATCAAGGTTATGCCTTACACAATCTTTCAAATAACATGAACTTAAAAGAGCATATTTCATACTGTTCCCCACACTCATGCATAAGCCTGCAGTCCTGAAATAATTTGCTTAGATTTTATGCTAAGCATAGATTGAGGAAAAAATATATTTCCCTAGGGAGTAACTAAAATAGACAGCTGCTGCTTTTGCATGGATTTACAGGTTTTCACCAGATACCTAGTTCACTTCATCAAATAAAACTGTACATATTCTATGCTTGCTTGCCCATAGTTTTTTGTTTCAGAATAAGTAATGTTACAAAATTTGAAGTGACAGTCAATATGGTACCTACCACCTCAATCCACTGATGATTCCATAGGCCAGCCACAAACACACACACACACACACACACAAAAATCATTCGTGCTAATGTAAACATTGCAAATAGATCTGTGTCAAATTTTATAGAGAAAAATAACTGTCTTACAGTGATTTTATTATATAAGAACTATAAAATACTAAACTTTCTACCTTATGTAACAGCAGCAATGATACTTAAATGTTAGCAGAGATTTTGGATTTGATGTATTAGCTTATGTTTTATTCCTAACAACATTATTAGGTTAAACAGATTATTTGGCTGATGTGATGGTTGACACCTGTATTAACAACTTTAAGGTGACAGTAGCAAGAGTTTACAGTAAGTTTGGGGCCAGTAAGTAATAAACAATAAGATCCTTTCTCAAAAATATCAGGGAGAAATAAGAAAAATAATAATGTATAGTTCTGTCCCTTGCATGTTTTAATTTCTGAAGGTTTTTTTCTTTAAAAAAATGTTTCCCAGACAGTTTTAATTTAATGTAAAGTATAGAATCCATTTTCTGGTTTGATGCAATTCATGATTTTAAATTTTCAGTTATTGCAAAATGCTTTAAATAGTTTTGTTCAAGTATTTGAATTTTAGTGTTGTGAACAACAAAAAAGCATTATGCTCTAGGCATATTTTCCCATTCTCTACATGTGTAAGACTGAGCAAATTCATTGGCTCTCTTTAGTATCATTTTTGTTGATTATTTTAAAATAATTAATAATATCTAGTATGAGGGGAAGACACCTACATATTTACTGAAGACAGCATTTTGATTTTATGTGAAAAACTCTAATATAGGCTAATATAATATTTCGCCTCTGAGTTCTAATTCTTTAGGTTCGAGGTAGTAGGGTACTTATTTTTCCAATATGCTGATGACTGTGAATAGTTCATACTCTTTCTTGAGCATCAGTCTTGTTTACACTTTCTCTTCATATTAAGCATTCTTTTATAATTTCTGTTGTCTGCTTTCTTTCTAAAAATTTGGGGCATATACCACCCTAGTAGAGGATCCTGATGTAATGGCTTTTTCTAAAATAAGGTAATATTTCATCATCTCATAATAAACAATTGAACATAATAATATTTTATGTGCTAAATATTTATCTTTCCCTTACTTATATTAGTCCTGTGTAATATATCCTTTCTCAGCCCAGATGAGAACAAAAGCCAAGCACATTCTTCTTAGTAGTGCAAGCAATGGTGAGTATTCTTGGGTTGAGGTGCATGTGCCTTCTCATCTGCTTTCCTTACTGGGTACGTTAAACATTAACTTGTTCTATTTCATAGATGCTTTGCCTTTCTCAATCACTTCCTTAAAATGCACCCTGGAAGAAAACAATACATACCTCCTTGGTAATTTGTTCCTTGCCTCTGAATTGAACTAGAAAGAAATATTTCACCTACAACTACTTCCTAAACATTAGAATTTAAAATGTAAGAGTAATGGACCTTAAAGCAACTATGGTATGCTAAAATTTATTTACACTTCATTGCAGCTTTTAAATGTAGATCAGTCCTTATTTTAGTGATCAATGGATAGCTTTATAAATGTTTTATATCTATAATACATAGACTAATTACTCATTAATAATGCAAGTAAAATATAAGAAATTACAATAAAATAAAGAAAACTAATTTACCAGTAAATTAAAACAAATAGATTGTTTTTAATACAGTACAAAAATATTTGAGTTTTCTATAAAGGAACAATCATGGTGTTTTTAATTACAGTAAAACTGAGGCTAAAGACTAGGAAAACAATACTGTGATCGAAGAAGCACAAAATGAAATAAAACCAAACCATACTCAGAATTAGATTGGGCAAAAGCCAACTTGCTCCTACTTATTAATAATTCATTCAAACAAGTAATTATTTTAAACTCATTCAAACAAAACATTTTTATTGGTGATTTTAACTATAGTAGACTCTCTGCTAGTTTCTAAGACATCATAGTGATTAAAACTAAATCTTGTTTACATGGCGCTCATGTACTTACTACAGGACATGCTAGGACCAAACTCAATATCATAGGTTGGGCATTAGGACAGGACAAGGAATAAAGCAAAGTTGTATAAATGTATATAAAAAAATTCTCAAATGGATGGTTAGTTGAAGATGGAAATCCGAAAATGTCAGTTTTGAGGTGACACAGGTCAAGGATCAAAAAAATCAAAACCAATGTTGAAAGCAGAGAAAAGAGCCATTGCTGTTTTACTATGGAGAAGAAAGTTTAGAAATTATGAGGAATGTCATGGAAACCACAGTAATTGGGCATGAGAAGATGACAGGGTGTGCAGAGAAGTCAGAAAGGGAAACAGAAAATGTAAATTAAGCAAAATCAAATGGACAGCAACTGGAAGATTTTGAGCAAGGAATGACATGAAAAAACTTTCATTTTAATATTATCAGTGTGGTAATAAGATACAGAAGGTAAAAAAATGTATAAGTAGAAAATTAAATAAAATATTCAAGATCTATAGCAGGTTGAGCCAAAGTGTTAACAAGTAATTGAGGTGACATATTGATTCATTTAGGGTGTATTCTGAAAGTAAAATTGCAGAATTTGTTAGAGAACTTGGTATAATTTACAAAGTGAGAGCAATTCATTGGCTTTTGTTGGGTTTGTGACTTGCATGCTTAATACAGCCAATTGTATTAGAAAACTGACTCAGACTTAATAGCAGAAGGGTTGGAGAAAAATATCTTCAAAATGTTGGCTTGATATTCCTTTCTTGTAGATATCTATATCCATCAATCTGTAAACAGAATAAGCTAAACATATGACCACAGGGTTATCTTTAAGGCTTAGTCCTGATAACAGCTTCCTTGATGAGTGTATCTGCATTCAGCAAGGGAATTTTTTGTCAGGACGTTGTGCTGGTTAAGTTTTGTCAGTTTGACATAAGCTTGAGCCATCAGCGAAGAGGGAGCCTTAGTTGTGGAATTACTTCCATCAGATTGGCATATGGGCAAGCCTGTGGTATATCTTATTGATTAATGACTGAACAGGGAGTCCCCAGAACAGTTTATCATGCTATTTATAACCAGGTGCTACTGAAGGAGTAAGAAAAGTAGCTGGCTATAGTTTACTTAATGACTAATATCCATGTACAATAAAAGGCATACCATAAAACTGTGGATTTTTAGGCACAGAGTAGGGGACTGGAGGGTGGGGTGAGACAAATCGATCTACCTTGGAGAAACAAATAGATTGTTATGAGATGACAGGGGGGTGAGTAAACCATAATGGCAGGATCAGATTGGAGGTTTGATTGAGTTGAGAATGGAATTGCAGAGAGAGACAGTTGTAATTGCAGGTATTTGAGGATTTGGTATGGAAACCTAGGGCAGGTGAAACTTCTTACAATATATAAAGGCTATCCTTTACATTTATATAATTATGTCTCCAAATATTGGGGGAGATGAGGTTCCAACTAGCCATCTCTTGTCAGCAAATAAGATTTCTTGTTCTCAGACTTGGTATCATCCAATTGAGTTAATGATAGAGGTCCCATGGGAATCCCCACACAGCCAATGTTGTTGGCAAGACACTACATTGCTCTCCCCAAATGGATAACAAGGTCCCATTCCTGAACACAACACACACACTACTCATTGAACATGAAGAGTTAAGTCTGTCACCATCATGGAACCTTCGCTGTACATTCTAACGTCTTTGGTTCAGGAAGTTTCTCTTCAGCTATCTAAAGAGAAACATAATGGCTAAGGTCCACTAATGAGTGAGTACATACCATA
>JAQHUG010000313.1:1707429-1741000 GCA_028555095.1 Dicrostonyx torquatus
AAAAAAAAAAAAACAACCTTATCCCAAAAGAGAAGAAACCCCAAGTTGTTACCAAAAAGAAACACACAAAACAATTATAGTTATTTATATATTGGTAAATTATTCCTGAAAGAAATCTTTTGATGTTGTAAGTAATGTAGCAATGTGTATATTTATAATAGAATTTCATAAAATTATGATTATCTATTTCATACTCTAAAAGAATATAATGGATAAAATGGAAATAGGGAGACAAAAATTTTAAATTTAGCTTAAATGTTTTATTTTATAGTTTAATTAACTGGGAGACCATTGAAATTAAATTCAATAAACTTAGATCATTTTATAAACAATGATTCTAAAGCTGAGTTTGGTGGCAAAGGCTTATAATCCTAGCACACAAAATTCAGAGGCTGTAGGTTGCTGTATGCTACAAGCTAATTTCCCCTCTTGTAAGTTCCAGGACAGCTTTGCGATACTTATCATAATTCTTTTTCATATATCAAACAAGTAACAAGCCTATTCATTTTACTTAGCTTTTAGTTTTATAGAACTATTATTTATCCATAATAGATTATAAAAATGTATTCCCAAATATTAAAGATAAGGGAGATATAATGAAGCCCATGTCTGTTGACAATTACTTCAAGTACATAAGTCAATTAAGACAGTATCTTGAGAAATTAATTGGTTTAAATCCACTGAATGATTATATTTTTAACTCTACTTGAAATAACTTGTGGAATAGTCCCTGACTTACATGGAAAAAATGCTGTTTGAGATATAGGATATTTGTCATATCATGACAATCTAATAGAATCACCTATTCACTTAAATTTTAAAAAGTTAAGGAAAAATCATGATTTATAATGAAATGCCAACTTTTATTTTTAAACCAACGTGGGTACTATTGCCAAGAACAATGAAAGAAATAAGCTTTGTACAATTTAGTGTCTTTTGCTCAATAAGCATATTTTTAAATCATCCCATTGTATTTCTCCATCAAACCACTGCTTCCTTTCTTCCTGCATAATTTTGATAGAACTGTTTGGAAAATCAATGCTTCAGAGCTGTGTTTGGATTTATTGCTGAATCCAATTACTGAGTATTATCATAAAAAGCATAAAAGTGAAAATTAATGATGGTGTGTGTTTTGTGAGCATGCAACTGTTAGCTCTAAATATAAATATATTAATAGGACAACTTCTCAAAATCATGGAAAGGAAAGATGAAATGAAATTTCCAATATGGAACAATACACCACTTAAATTTATTTAAGTGAAATTCTTACTTAACATTATGCATTGCTGCTTTATGGAATAATTGATAGATGTGTGTTATAAATAATTGTGATAAAACATCCTTGGTTAAAAATGTAAACATCATATCATATTAGGATGACCTATTTTTGGAAAATTTGGCTCAGTAGTTTATGTGCCTCAATGACAATTATGATTTAAATTAAAGCTTAACAGATTGTACATACTCATGGGCCCAAAGTTTGTCCCCCTTATTAATTTACATATATATTATGGCTATTTTCCACAATATTAGCAATGATGAGCATTTTAACATAAACAGTATGTTAAATAAGGCAAAAATTACACTAATAAATTATTTGGTTTTTACAAGTAAAACCACTACTACCCTCATGTAAAGGGTCCAGCACAAACTAGTAAATGGCACTTGACTGCTTCCAGAAAGGCCTAATCTGTTTTGTTTATCTTAAAATTGAAATTGGCACAGAATTGAAACTTGAAACTTATAAATAAAAATTCAAGTGGAAAAACATGCTACCCATAAAGTGATAATTATTCTCTTTTCCAGTATTATGCATGATAATTAGTTACTAAACAATTTTTATGTGCCCACGATCCTGTAGGTAATTCTCAGAAAGCTATATTTTTATTGTAAAATAAAATTAAAAACTTTATTTTCATGAATGGATAGTAGAGAGAGATTTAATCATAAATGACACAAACTCCAAGAATGAAAAGTTCATGAACTGGCAACTTAAAGAATGGAGAATGTAGAGCTAAAAATTTTGTGAGGAAATAAAGCATATTTTTTCAAACTTTAAAAATTAATGTCTTTTTTAAACACTGTTAGGTGATCTCATCTATTTTATCAAGTCTGCCTTTAATTTACTAAAGTACTAAAATGGTGACTTGAGAGAATGTGGCTTGGGAAGTCTTAGCAGATTTTTAATGTGTAAAAAATATCTCTAAAAATTTTCTACAAATGAGAAATTGTGGTTGTATTTCTTCTTTTAAATAGCTATAGAGAAAGCATTGGCTAAGTGTTTGAACTGCTTTCTTTGATTTTAGCATAGAACACTTTAAATCCCTTTCCTTGTGAGGGAAAGAAGTGCAGATTTAATGTAGAAGAAAGCAGTGAGCTGCATACTGTATACTTAGTGTTAATTCAAGGGCATATTCTGTTCTAATTTATTATTTTTTTACTTAAACATTAATCTACATTGCTGAATCCTTGAACACCAAGTTAAGGGAAAAGAGAAAGTCTACAGCAGTGATTGAAAGTAGATTTTAATTTTCTTTACTAGGAAAATTAATTCTTGTTTCTCCAGCAAAGTAAAAGTAAGTAAAGATGAAGTCTATGTATAGTAATAATAGTTTCATTTTGTGAATTCTTTTTTTTTTGAGATTACAATAATTCCATAGCATTATCCTTCAATTTCCTCCCTCAAATATACAATAGCAGTCTGTGCAACCTTGTTCTCTTTCAAATTCATATCCTCAGTGTTCATTAATATTTTATATACAAGCACATGCATAGAAATATGTATCTTTATATTACTTGTTTGTATGATTTTAGAATGACTACATTTTCATGTTGATTCTAATTAGAGTCTGAGTTTGCTATATGAGCAGTGTTAATTCCTAACATTCTTTTAGTATATATAAAATTTTATGAAAGAAAATTGCTTTTTAACTGATAAATATATTAAAAATATAGACTCTGATGACTTAAGCCTTTATTACTTTCCATTTACAACCAATGTATAATATTGAAATTTTAAGTAATTTTCTTCCTTGATTCAGTAGCTCTAAAAATGATCATATAAATACAAAATACACAAGATTTTCTCTTAAACATATAAAAATTGCTGATATTAATTAATTAATTAATTAATCAATACATTTTCACAATTTCTACAGGTATCCCAACCATACATTTATTTTATGGGATAAACTCATGAGTTATTAAACACAGGTTTCCTTGCTTTCTTATGCATCTCAGGACAACCTGTCAGTGGTGGAACTATCTTTATTAGACTAATTACTCCCTCCACATCATCAGTCATTAATAAAGTGCCCATACTTGTCAATCTGATGAACATTTTCTTAGCCGAGGCTCCTTATTCTTTGAATGACTCAATTTTATATCAAGTTAGCAACAACAATAATAACAACAAAACAAAAACCAAACCAAAAAAAAAAAAAAGCAGACACTAACAAGCCAAGAACAAATAAACCTAACCAACAGAGACTATTAAAGCAGCTAATGCTAACCCAAAGATAATTCGTAATTAGACTCTGGACATGAAACATTACTACCCTCGAAAATCATTGAAGTTGTTATCTGTCTATTGGGCTTTGAATAAAGCAAAATGTTGGGTGTGACTTCATTTTAGAAATTTTAGTCTGTAGAATATATTATACATTGTATTGCTGAAAATTGATGAAGTCTAATCAGTTTGGATGAACACACAAGAGACATAATTTTGAAAGTTAAAAACAATTTAGCATGTTCTTTTATGTAGCCAACAACTTCAAATCAAGTGACTTTCAGGGCAATTTATTGAAAATGGAAAATGAAAGGGCTTCTGAACTCATGCATTCACAAGAAACTGCAAGATCAAAGAGTAGATATGCTAATTCATGTTTGCATTCATATGTGAGAGGCATTGCAAGAAATTACAGTCAGGGTTTTCAAAATGTGAGCTTGATATACAGGCCAATATCACAATTTTAGTCAATTGAACTAAAATTTCTAGCAAGAATTATTTTACTGAGCACATGTTAAAAAAATAAGTGATTAAGTTATAATTCAAGATTAAATTATTTTTCAGCATGTAATTCTATAATCTCATAATAGAGATTTTCAGAGTCAAAATAAAAACTTCCTGATTTCTCCGCATTAGTTTGCATATTGAGAGTGAAAGTCTTCCACAATTAAAGAAACGTGATTTTTTTCAATCTTTATTTCCTTTATATATAAGTAGTTGGGCCTAAGTTTCTAATTTCTTGTTTATCTCAAACTTTCAAAAAGTTATCTATAAATAGTATTCTTTGATAATTACCACTTATAGTTTATGAAAATCTCACAAAGCCAACATTTGCACGTCCTATTTTGTTTGATTTTTTTTTTTATAAAAGTAAACTGACGATGTTGGCCATCTATAAATTTTGTCATTTTCCTTTTTTAAGGAACCTTAATTCTAGTCTCCATATTAACTGGACCATTTTTCCCTCCCACCAGCAGTGTTTCCCTTTCCCCATAGCCGTGACATCAATTTTTCATTGCATGTTTGCTTAATCATAGTCACTATGACTAAGGTAGATAAAATCACAAAGTAACTTTGATTTGCATCACTTTAAGGGTTAAGGATGTTGAGCATGAGAAAAAGTATGTTTCTCATGCATACTGTAAGGTGAGGGCAGTTATGGAGGGAATGGGAGACAAAAAGAATTGGAGTACATGATCTGAAATTTCCAAAGAATTAATAGAACATTATGTTTAAAAAGATGAAAAACTATGTATTTCTTACCTCCTTTTATTTCATAGTTTCAAAATTCTGTTTAGTTTCATGTACAATTTTCATTTTTATTTCTTTATTGATTTTTTTTAGTTCTTTTGATATTCTAGTAATTAACCATCTGTCATATGTATATCTGATCAATCATTATACCATTATTTTTGGCTGTATCTTCACTGAAATAAGGAGTCTTTTAGCTTCATATGGAATCATTGTCATTTGATTGTTCTTAATACATATAATCTTCTGTCCTGTTTAGAAAGGCCTTTCCTATATATACGAATAGAGGTGTATTTCCTCCTTTATCTTCTGTCTGATTTAGTATATCAGGTTTTCTTTTGAAGCGCTTGTGTCACTTGGGGTTGAATTTTACCTGTAGTGATCGATAAGGTTCTAGTTCACTCCTCAACAGTTTGACCAGTATTCTTTGGAGGTGGTGTCTTTTCTGCAATGTGCATCACTACCCTCTTTGTCAAATATCATGGAGGCAAATATGAAAAATTAGTATAGGCTTATATGTAAGTTCTCATTTCCATAGTATTGCTCAATGCATCTGTTTTAATGCCATTATCAAGATGTTTTTTACTACTATCTCTCTTAAAAATATCTGACCAAAGCTTTGGTTTTCTTTTGTTTGATTGATTGTTTTATTTTGATTTTTTTATTGTTCAAAATGGTTTTGAATACCCTGAGTCTCCTATGTTTCCATATTAAGTTAAGATTTTTTTCTATTTCTGTGAAAGTTCTTGTTGCATATTTTTTTATTTTGTTTTGTTCTAGATAATATTTTATTGTGTTTTATCTCTGTTTGTACAGGAATTCACTCTGATCTCAAACTCACAGATACCCACTTGCCTCTACCTCTGAGTGTTGAGATTACAGGCATTGACCATCACGGATCTGCTAAATTCTTGTTTATTTATTTGATTTTTATTTTATTAGATCAATATCCTTCATGTAGTACTGGATGTACTGGAACTTACTCATTGCAGTTTTGATGGAGATTTTTTGATATGAGATTGTTCTGAGTAGGATGGCAAATTTCCAAATATTAATCCTACATATCCAAGAATAAAAGAGGTCCTTCTTCTCTAGTATATTCAATTTCATTCTTTAATGTCTTAAAGTATTCCCTGTAAAGATTTTTTACTTCTTCTGTTAGATTTACTCCAGTGTCTCTCTCTCTCTCTCTCTCTCTCTCTCTCTCTCTCTCTCTCTCTTCCTCTGTGGGTGTGTGTGAGGGATGGTGTGGGTATGAGTTGTGCTGCCATCATTGCATTATTGTAAATTTTGCTGTTTCCATGATTTTCTTCAGTTATTTTGTTGTTTGCACAAAATAGAGGCTACTGATTCTACTATGTCAATTTTTATTTTGTTACTTTTCTAAAAGAATTCATCAGCTATTGGTTTTCCTGGTAAAGCCTTTAAGATTTTTTTTAAAAAAAATCATATCATTTTCTAATAAATATACTTTGTCTCCTTATTTCCCATTTAATTGCTCACTTTCTTCTTGTCTTATATTATTTACTCTAGCTAATATCTCAAATACTGTGTTGAATGGTAATGGCAAGGATGGAAGTCCTTTCCTATTCCTAATTTCGTGCAGTTTCTTTGATCTCTACCCCATTTATGTAGAAACTGGCACTCTACTTGCTGATAATTGTTTTTGTTAAAATGACATAAAACCCTTGCATCCCTCAAAATCTTTAGAACATTTATCATGAATGGTTGTTAGATTTTATCCCATGCCATTTTCTGCATCTAATGCTATATTCAAGTGTTGTCTGTCCTTTAGCATTTTTAAATGGTTGGTTGTATATACATTGATTAACATATTCTGAACTATCCCTTTATCTCTGGCATGGAGCTTGCTTGATTATGGTGGATAATCATTTTGATGTGTTTTTCAATTTAGTTTGCAAATCATTTATCAATACTTCTTGTATCTATCCATCAGAGACATTGACCAATTTTCTTTAATGTATATTCTATTTTGTGGCTAGGTAGCATCACCTACTTAATACTGATCATAAAATCTTTTAAACATTACTGCCCAGTATTAAATTGATCTAATCTTAATTTTATGAATCAACACTTTTATTTTTGACTTTTATTGATTTAGTACTAACCATAATATTCTATATTAACTGATTATTAAACAAGACTTTGACTTATGATTAATTGAATCATTATTTTCATATAGCAAGTTACAAAGCAAAACACATGATTGAGTACAAGTGTTTAAAATGTGTAATGTGTTCTACATCCCTAAGGATTTTTTTGATTAAAGTGAGTGCAGAGAGATTCATGCTTAAAACAAAATTTCAATCCTCAGTATAAATAACATGTGAGTGGTAAATTGAGTCCTTTTTTTTTTTTAACCAGCATCAGCATTTAGATGATTCAGACTTGTTTCTTGGGGTAAGTTGTAGTCTAACTACAATGGTTATAGATATTTGAATCTTTGGGATTTGAATCTATTAAGAATGTATCCTTTTTATTTATTTTCATATATAAATACAGATAGTGATTGTTAGAAAATTTTAAGTTCAAATTGTACATTATTCATCCAGTATAAAGTTAATATTGAAAATATAAATGCTTGGTGATGCTGAGCAGATCCTAACCTATTTCAGAAGTTTACATTATCTTACCTGCTTTCAGCTACATATTTTATTAATGCCATATATTATGCACAAGAAAAATAAAACATATGAAATATGTTGATTTGGTGATAATCATGGAAGCAGTGATTTAGAAGAAAATACTATAACTTGAAATGGTTGCCTCTTAAACATGCCCTTTCACACCTCTACTGATGACATGCAATAAAAACTAAAGACTCAAGGTAAATTATATTTGTTTTCCATTTTTGGAAATTTTTATAAGCTCCTTTGTAGTGGTATATTATTTGTATTTTTAATTTGCCTGAAGATCAGACACAAAGCTAAAGCCACTAGTTAGGCAATAGTGTTAAACACCTTTAATCACAGGATATGGAAGACAAAATTAGATGGATTTCTGTGAGTTCATGACCTCCCTGGGCTACACAAGATTAATGAAGAAACAAATTCAGGGGGTGGTGGCCTACACTTTTACTCCGAGTACTAGTGAGTCATACACCCTTAATCCCAGCACTAGTGAAAATATAAAATGAAAGGAGAGAAAGGTTTATTCTGCCCTTCTGCAGTTGCCTAGACTTGGTAGAAGCCCAAATTTGGTCTCTTAGATTTTATTACTAGTGCTATACTCCTTTGTTCATAGGATATATCTGGCAATTCATGCAGTGTCTAGTGCTCCATGATATGTGTTTTGAAACCAAATGTGGCTTTGAAATGTATGTATATTAGAATAATCATAAGGATGGATCCCAACATTGCATGCCAATGTACTTTTTCTCAGACATCTCTTTCTTTGTTTTCTGCTATTTCACTGCAATTGAACCAAAGATGTTGATGGAACTACTGGACTTACATCTTAAATTAACCCATTTCTATTAAACTGTGTATCACCATGAGGTTGTTTTATACCAGTAAAGTTCCAGGATATGTGTCTCCTTTGCTAGCTACATGGCATCTTTCTGATTCTGCCTTTCTTCCTACTCTCTCTCTGTCTCTCTGTCTCTCCCTACCCCCCTCTCTCTGTCTCTCTCTCTCTTTGTCTCTCTCTCTCTGTCTCTCTCTATATATGTTTAGATTTTTCCACCTGGCTTTGCTCTGCTAGGTCATTAGCCAAGGGAGCTTTATTCACCCACCAATAAAAGCAACACATATACAGAAGGACATTGAACATCAGTGCCTTGCAATTTTCCTTTATCTTTATAGATTCTGAATGCCTCCTGCTGTAAATGATAATGTTTGATCAGTGAAATGTCATTAACAATTCCTTGCTGTTTGTAGTAAGTATGTCCAGTAGTGCTTCCTATAACCTCTGGCAGGTATTTATCTAATAGAAATGAGAAATAACGTAATGATATTATAATGGCCTTCGAATTATGTTTCTGTGGATCTAAGGAGATTTTTTTTCAAAGACATCCCTCCTATTCTGTTACTCTCTTGCTCAGATGTACAGGCCAATGAGTTGGCTATATTCAAAATATTTGGGTTCATAGAGCAAAGGACCATTATGGAATTCTTTTCTCTTATTGTTATATCACCTCATGATTCTGGAAGATTTGCTCTGCAAAATCAAGTTTCAAAGATTTTTCTGTTCATGCCTCCCATCTTATTTTAGTTGCAGTAGTTGAGGGAATGCTGTTCTTTATACATTTCCACCCAAGTTCTTCCTACTCTCTCTATATATATACAAACACAAACACAAACACACACACACACACACACACACACACACACACGTGTGTATACATAACCTCACTCTCCTATATCCTGCGATTCCCATGGCAAACTCTCTGATTTACAGTATGAAAAACAGGAATGTGGAAGAGGCCATCAAAAACTGGGAAATATAATGAAGTTTAAATGATTTTTTTTGTGTATATATGTCAAATTATAGTGATAATTTGATTAAGTTCACATTACATAAATAATAGGAAAGTTGTGTCACAGAATTTATTTCTTAAAAGTAAATATTTATACTTAATTTTAACAATAAGATAACGTGGTAGATACAACAGCATTTCATGTTTTATTATTTGTAATTAATTCTTACATGAATGCAAACCTGAAGAAATTTTCCAGATCATTACAGTTGTAAAAGAGCTGCATTTAATCTTTCTTTCAATTTTAATTACATTAAGATTCATTAAAAAAGAAAGCTGATTACTTCATAATGCAAAATCTTGACCTATTACAGTTATCAATTATTCCCAACTATAAATTAGACAAAATAAAATTAAGTCAAGTAGTTTTACAGAAGAGGACTATCAAATAATATTTTTCCATAATGATATTATTACTTAGATTGGATTTTTTGAGCTTGTATTAGTAAGAGTCTTCACAAAGAATACAAAAACAGTATAAAAACTATACATGGTAGACCTGAGTAATGGTCTTGGCTCTGTACTCTTAACTACAATTTTTGAATTATCCTGTGAAATGAGTCATAACTTCCTTCTGTAAAGTAAACTCACAGTTGGGTGTAATCTCAGGTAGTGCTTATGAAATATAGAACCTGGAGAAGATTCTCGATTAAGATGTAATGGACAGGATTTTTTTTATTATACTCTAAAAACATACAACTTAGTAAAAATGTATCATTGATCAGAACAGAGAGTTCACCAGAATAGAGGTACAAATGATTCAACCCATCATTCAAATGAAAATATAAATTTTTCTGAGATCATATCTCAACCAATCAAAATGGCCATTTCCAACATTTTTTAACATCAATTAATGCTGGTGTGGATGTGAAGAAACAATGTAAATTGGATGAGTCAGTGTGAGAATTAGTGTGGAGCTTTTTAATTTTATTGACATTTTTTAAATTTATTTTACAAACCAACTACAGTTTCCCCTCCTTTCTCTCCTCCGGTTCCTTTCCCCTGCCTCCCATCTACCCCTTTCACCCATTCCTCAGTCTTCATTCAGAAAGGGACCAGCCACAGGCTTCAATAAAGCATGGCACATCAAAATGAGGCAGGATTGAGCTTCTCCCCTTCATTAAGGCTCTACTAGGTAATACAGGATGGGCATAGGTTCCCAAATGTCAGCTGAACATCAGAGACAGATCCTGATCTCACGACTAGAAGCCTTACAAACAGATTAAGCTGTACAACTGTCACACATATACAGAGGGCCTAAGTCCCTACATACAGGTTCCCTAACTATTGCTCCAGAGACTATGAGCTTCCATGAGGTCAGTCCAGCTGTCTCTGTGGAGTCCCCCATCATGACCTTGACCCCCCTGATTTGAACAACCTCTCCTCTTCTGGATATCAGCCCAGTTCTTGGTTGTCGGTTTCTGCATCTGCTTCTATCAGTTACTGGATAAAGGCTCTCTTATGACAATTAGGGTGGTAAGCAATCTGATTACAGTACCTTTATAAGGCATGCACTTGTTTAAGTTAGAAAAAGTTTCATCTAAAATTTTGTTAAAAATATTTTCTGTCCTTCAGAGCTGGAAACCTCTTCTTCTAATCTGATTACTGTTATGTTGGGACTTTTCATGGTGTCCTGAATTTCAGAAATATTTTATGTCATGAAATTATTTTTATAGATTTAACATTTTTTTCACCAGTGTATCTATTTCTTCTACTGTATCTTCAATGCCTGAGATTCTCTCTTCTATCTCTTGTATTCTGTTGGTTATACTTGTGTCTGTACTTCCTGTTTGCTTACCTAGATTTCCCATTTTCAGAATTCCCTGTTTTTATTTTCCTTAATTGTTTCTATTTCTATTTTCAGGTCATGATCAGTTTTAATTCAGTTCCCTTCAATTTTATTTTATTTTTTACTATCTTGACATCCTTTAAGGAATTTTTTGATTTCCTCCATTTTTTAAATCATCTTATCCTTGATTTCTTTAAAAGAATTTATTAATTTCTTCTTTAAGGACCTTTATCATCTTCATAAATTTGGTCTTAAGGTCATTATTTGTGCTTTGACTGTGTTGGAATAGCAGGGCTTACTGTAGTGAGTTCTCTGGCCTCTGGTGTAACAGCCAAGGCTGCTGTTTTTTGTTTTGTTTTGTTTTTTCGAGGCAGGGTTTCTCTGCGGCTTTGGAGCCTGTCCTGGAACTAAAATGATACTCATTTTAAATAAAATTGAATATTTAATATCCTCTATCATACTTCAAACCTGTGTTCACCAAGCAATACCTTGAGGCCATGTTCTGATCATTGTCTTAAGTAAATATTTGTGACTCTCTCCCATTTAATCTTTTCTTATTCTGTAGTTTATTGTACATGATTAAGACATAGAAAAAAGATTATTTTAATCTTATCCTAGACTTTCTCTTCAACAACATAAAATAATGCTTAGACTGAAACCAAACTGTAGGCTATTCTGTGTCATTCATCCAGAATACACTTACATACATAATCTAAACTGGTCATGATCTAATACAAGTGTTCTAAAATGATTTAATTATATATATATATATATATATATATATATATATTGAAAATACTTTTGTGCAATATATTCTGATTAAAGTTTTTTTTCCATCAGGATCCTCTTAGATCCTACGACCTCCCCACACACTTAATTCCACACTTTTTCTTTCTCTATCTCTTGTAATAAACCAACTGGCTAAATAAATAGACTATAATAAATGAAGAAAGACACCATAAACACACACATATACAGAAATCACAAAAAAGATGCATTCATGTGCACACTTACACTAACACACTCCTGGCCTTGCTTCTCTATCTCTTAACATTTATTATTGGCAGTGGAAAGTAAGCTTATCTAGAATACAGTTCATCGTGACATTATTTTCCTTTCTTTCTTTCTATTTTCAACCATGATTGAGTTTCTACTTCACCCGTACTCTATTTCATATTCAATATTCATTTTATTTCTGGGGAATATAGAGAGGATATCATGACATACTAAAATGCAAAGAAAATTAATGTCTAAATTCTGCTAATGTATAAGTACTACTGTGGAGCATACTCACCACAGGCATTCTCCATTTTAAAATCACATATTAAAAACACTGTGTTTCTCCATATAAATAATTATAAGATTTTATAAAAAATGCTGTTTTTTTATCATAAGATAAGTAGGTACCAATACGTAAGTGTGAGCTCTAGATATTTAAAATTTCAAAGCTCTTGTTGTTGCAAGTCACATGTTAAATTGCAATGGGATGAAATAAAATCTGCAGTTGAAGCTTAGGCAGGAGAATACGCCCTAATTAGGAGGTCCCTGGCAGTGAAAAACTCTGTAGTAAAAGGATGAACAGTTCAATCAGAATAACATAGTAAGTATTGCAGTATTTGTTCCGGTAAATTTTCTGTAATGGTCTTCTTTGTTGCAAAATAAAGTTCCATGATGCAGGGTAAGGACTATACTATGGGGATAGGACAAATATTTAGAATGTAGCTAGGGATTATGTGAATTATTAAAGTAATTGTTATAGGTTCTCTTTCCATATGCACAACTTAAATAGCCTTAGGTAGTTGCTAAGTTTTCAGAATAATGCATAATTTCCCTATTTTTCAGTGGTTCTTGATTCCAAGTAGAAAGCTATCGGTTTCCACTCAAGGATGGGTTCCTATTATGTTGATATTTTTGGGAACACAGGTAAAAATGTAAGTCTATATAAACAAACATTCTATAAAAATAGAAGGAACATAACTCTGCATGAGGATCAATAATATATGATAAGGAAAATCTGAACATTTTGTACCATATAGCTTTCATTTTTCTATGTTTTTAATATGTTAGTGTATAAAAAATTACAGGAAACAAAGCAAACTTTGTTAAGTATAGAGATATGCAAAACAGGAAACTTCAATGTTTTTGTGATTATGTGTGTGTATGTGTGTATCTGTTGAACATTTGTTAAGTAAACCATTTTTTCTGTATATTAATAAAATTTGGCTGGTCAAATTTCTTTGCTAGTAATGCTGTATTTTGATTCTTCTCTCTGCAGGACAGATGTGTTTCTGTTATTTTTCCTCATTACAATTATTCTGTACCACAGTATGAAAGACATGACAAGAGGCTCTTTTATTCTTATGCCTTGGTGCACTGAATCGCTTCCCTACTGCTGTTATCACACTAAAGTACACAGACGTTAGTCCACTTATCCATATGCTGCTTCAAGCTCTTTCATGTTATACACATGAAAAAGACCTCATTTCTTTTTTGTTGTTGGTTTTTTTCCCAAATTATTTATTTATTTTTTACTAATCTTTTATTTATTGTTAAAAGAAAACTTTACATTTACTCCCCTTGTTCCAGGCCCTCCCACTCTCCCACTACCTCACCTCCCTCCCCCTGCTTCCTTAACAGGGGGCAGGATACCCTGCCCTGTGGGAAGCCCAAGGCCCTTCCCCCCTCCATCCCCGTCTAAGAAGGTGTGCATCCATATAGAATAAGTTCCCAAAAAGCCAATACATGCAGAAGTGTTAGGTCCCAGTGCCATTATCATTGGCTTCTCAGTCAGTCCCCATTGGCAGCCACATTCAGAGAGTCCGTTTAGGTCATATGCTCATTCAGTCCTGGTCCAGCTGGATTTGATGAGCACCCATTAGATCAGGCACACTGTCGCGGTCCTGACTTCCTCGCTCATCTTCTCCCTCCTTCTGCACTTCGACTGGTCCTTGGGAGCTCAGTCCCTTGCTCTGATGTGAATGTGGGTCTCTGACTCTATCACCATCCATCAGGCGACATTTCTATGGCAATGCTGAAGATATTAATCAATGTAACTATGGGACAAGTTCAGTTCAGGCACCCACTCCTCTGCTGCCCAATTACCTACTGGTGACAGCCCCGTGGACACCTGGGATCCATTCTAGAGACAAGTCTCTTGCCAATCATAACATGAGTCCCTTAATGTAGATATCTTATTCCCTTCTTCAATATCCACCCTTCCTCCATCTCCAACCTCCCAAACCCCCAAGCTCTCTCCAGTTCTTCCCTTCTCCATTCTACCCCCCTCCCCTTTGCCTACCCCACCCCAACCCCTACCTCCACCCCCATCCCCACACCCGTGCTTCCAACTTTTGCCTGGCGATCTTGCTTGCTTCGATTTCCAGGAGGCTCTATATCTGTTTTTCTTTGGGTTCACCATGCTATTTGGCTTCTCTATGCTTGTGAGCTATAAGCTTAATGTCCTTTGTTAATGGCTAGGGTCCACTAATGAGTGAGTACATACCATACTCATCTTTTCGGGTTTGGGATATCTCACTAAGGATAGAGTTTTCTATTTCCATCCATTTGCATGCAAAATTCAAGATGTCATTGTTTTTTTACTGCTGAGTAGTATCCTAATGTGTATATATTCCACACTTTCTTGATCCATTCTTCCATTGACGGGCACCTATGTTGTTTCCAGGTTCTGGCTATTACAAATAATGCTGCTATGAACATAGTAGCACAAATGCTTTTGTAGTATGGTTTGGCAGTGTTATTGCTATATCCTGAGGTAGGTTGATTCCAAGTTTCCTGAGAAACCACCACACTGATTTCCAATGTTTGCCTCATTTCTAGAAAATTGTTTACATTCACAGAAGATTCTAATATATGTTTTTCTAATTAAATTATCCCTATTTTTCAAAATTCTTGGTCACTGAATGATTCGACCATTGTAATTTTTAAAAGGAGAAGCAACAAAATCACAAAAGACGAGCTTAGACAATAGGAATACTTATTAAAACTGCAATGCTCATTGTTGAACATTCATAGATACACTCACTGTGTGCTTCTGACTCATGATTGAATTATTTCATATCTGTGTTCTTATAAAATGTGTCACTTTGTGGAAATTTTCTGTGTTTGCGAGAGACTATGCATTTTAATTTTCATGGAGCATTACCCCAGCTACTAACCACCCTTTCTATACCTTTCAGCTTGCTTCTTTTCTCTCAAGCAGGAACATGAGCCATGAAAATTGTCATTGAAGAATCAGGCTGTGGAAGCAAATATGGTTGATTGGCCAACTTCAGCCCACCAATCTCTTCTATAGTGATCACTATATACATATTTTAAATATAAAGTTCTCTCTAACTGTTCCTGTTACTTTTCCTAGTACTATGAGTATATACTTTGAAAAACGCAACTAAACGGGACAAGTTTATGTTACAAACCATTATAAAGGAAAGGTCTGGACTGAGATAACTAGACAGGGTTAGTCATGTGGCATATAGAGTTATGTGAATAATGGTGACTTGTGCTTCACTTACTTTCTTCTATTTAGAAAAACCAACTCTCATCACCTCCTTGGAAAGTATGGCACCTACAGTGAATAGTTCTTTCTACTTTGATGATCTTAATAATTCCCCACACGCTTACTTTGCCTTAGTAAATGGTACACTTTATTTATGGCTCTAATAGCTAAAACAGACTTACTCCCTTATATATAGGAAATTATTTAAGATGCATAAGTAAGTTAACTTTTAGCAAATACATAATTCTAAAAAATCTATATGAACTGAAATGGCAGAATATCTAGGTCAAAACTTTTAGTGTGGTCTTAGTCAGGATTTCCATTTGCATTATCAAATAACATGACCAAAAGTATCTTGTTACAAAAAGTTTTACTTCATTACAGCTCTCAGGTCACTTTCCATAGTTTAGGGAAATCAGGTCAAGGATTTAGTTGAGGTCAGGCATCTGGAGGGAGGAACTGAAGCAGAAACCATGGCTGACTCATTTTTACTGGCTTGCTCAATCTGCTTTCTCATAAAATTAAGGATAATCTACCTAAGGTTGGCATCACTCCCAGTGGCCTGGACATTGCCACATCCATCACTAAAGAAGAAACTACTCCATTGATATGCTTACAGAGAAATTTTATTCAGGCATTTATTTCCAATTAAAATTCCTTCTTCTTATATGTATCTATGTTTATATCAAGTTGGTAAAAATCAATCAGAATAAATACAAACAAAAAATATGAACTTTTATTGCCCTAGATTTTTTGTGGTAAAAAAAGTCTATGCATTTGTATTATGTCAAGATCTTTCAAAAAATTTTAGTAATCTGATTCATGTCACTCTGTCATTTAAAAGAATGTCAAATATTTGACACGTGCACTTTTCTTTTTCCATTACAAAATGTTCATTTTCTTAACATGTTTTTTTTCTTTTCCAAAGGGAGACCACATGCAGGTTCATATTTGTGTATAATTAATATGGGTTATGATATGGAAGAGTCACTCACTCAGACCTTAAGAATGATGTCAGAATCTATTAGAAATTTAATTTTTATCTTACTCCAAAATATGAAAATATTAATAACTGTGAGTTTTAATAAAACTGTGCCCTAAAATTTTGAAAACTAAAGTCACTATGCAAATACAACTTGTTTACTGTTTATTTGATAATAAGAATATATACCTAAGCTTCAAAAATATGAAAACATAAAATGAATGTCCTTTTGGAAACGAGAGGAAAATATTAAAATATTCCAAGCGTGTCTCAGTTTTTCTGGCAGCAAAGTTCTCACAAGAAAATCATGGCTAAGAAGAATGACAGGGAATTTTCATAGTGTAAGGAAAATGAGTCATACACACACGACAAGAACTGGTTGATATAATTCCCATATGATAGCTGGAAAATATGGATCATACAAAAGTGAAGAATAGTGTTTTCACTACTAGTGTCTGAATGGAAAATGTGTGCGTGGGCTGAATGTGTTAGGTGGTGCAAAATATACCCTATAATACTATAAGTATTTAATAATGGGTAATTCTAGATAGGAATCATAAGTGATAATGTTTACAATAATGCAAAGAAAAATATAAATTCATAAATGTTCAGTTAGAAATGATTCTTTTGGACTAGTGATCAATTCTATTACATTCCCACAAATATCTCACCTGCTTTCATCTGTGCCCTGAGACATTGAATGATCTAAGAGTCTAGAGCCTATGATGAACTCTAAAACTGTGTCAAAATAAATTCCTTTTCTTTGTGTCTAACTCTTTAGACATTTTGTCACAAATGAAATTTGTATAAACATATCCAATTTTTCTTCTCTATTATTAAAGCAAATTTAAATAAAACAAGCAAACAGAATTATGTTAAATGTAATATATACAATATGCTGATTACTGTTTACTCCTAGAATCTATTGAAGAAATAGTAATTTTTAAAGAATTGTTACAAGGTGGAGATAGTAATTGTTTTCATCACACACAAAATCAATAACACTGAGATAATTAAGTGAGCATTTTAATGATCTTAAATTTAGGAATTACTTAAGAATGTATTTATATACCCAAACATTTCACCAACATTAAGAATATCAGCATACACTTGTCAGGTATCCTTCAACATGTCTGTCAAAATATATACACGTAATAATATGGCTGGAAAGATTGATCAGTGGCTTTTCGCCCCATGAGGAGGCTCACAAATGCCTATAACTCCAGCTCCAAGAAATTCTATCCTATTCTGATCTTATTGTCTGTACTCACAACACATAATCACCTACAGCCATGCATGGGGATAGAAATTGAAATGAATCTTTAAATAAAACAATAATAAGCACAATGCTTCAAGTCAGTAATCATTGCTTTGGTGTGATGTAAAGAGCTAAAGCTGCCACTTAGGATTGTGATTCTCATGAACAACCTCCTGAATTAGAAATCTGTTTGTAGAAAGCATTACCTGTGTTATTCTAAAAAAATATTGAACACAGGGATATTTAAATAAAATTTGCCTCTCAATTACCTGAACCTGAATTATTAGTGTAAACACAATACCAAAGACGTGCATTTTAGTCATACTTTCACTATTCTGTAATTAGGTCATAATTATCTAGTGCTCTGCTAGCAGTTCATTTTGTTCAAAACACAAAACTATAGAATTCTCTAATCCCTTTAACTGGGAATGAAACTAAATTTTCTTGTAAGTCTATCGATAGATGATTTATTCAATCTTTTTTTGTTTGTTTGTTTGTTTTTGATTTCAAAACAGGTTTTCTGTGTGTAACAGTTCTGGATGTCCTGGAATTCACTTTTTATACCATGCTGTCCTCAAAGTAAAAGAGGTCCTCCTACTTTTGCTTCTTGAGTGTTGAGATTAAATGCATGTGCAACCACACCCAGTGAATTAGCTCAATCTTAAACTCATATATTACTTTATAACTTCTGCATACTCTCTCAACTTAGCTATTCATTTTTGACAATGATAATTGCCTGCAATAAATATAGAAAATGTAATTAGTAATATATTTCAGATGCTTAATACTGACCTGTTGAATGAAGAAATACAGCACCAATTTACAACTTTATCACAGAGTCTGGATTCAGCATATTAGTGAAACAAGAAAATCATGACTTGTTTCCATAGCTTTTACTGCTAAAGAGACATAAACAAATACAGAGTTGAAAAGTAGAACAAAATCAACACTACAAGTTTAAAGCAATATGGAAAATGGTCAAAATATACTTTTATAGATGAGATTTATTTATTTGCTAAGATATTTGAACAAATGGGTAGGTCATGATATTCTATCCTCACTTGTTTAGGCATGTTTTAGATATTATGGAGCCATAAAATGGTGACCCAAGCCTCCAAAACCCACAGAGTAGAACATGGGAACCAACTTCAATATAAAGAAGGATGCTAAAAAGGAGTTCCACACTAGCTCAGAATTGAGTATAATGACAGGTTATTTCACAATCCTCTGCTGGAATGTGGAACAATAACCAAATCTTGCAGCTGGAAAAGAGGCCAGATGCATGCTTTACATCAGCATATATAGTATAAGAGACAATGCCCAAGTGAACCAGTAGCTTATAGGTTAATGGCATTAGGAATTCTTACAGCACCTCCTCTTTTTTTTTAAATAAGAAAATTCTAAGCCTAATGCAAAGTTATATACAATAAGAACAAATATCAGGTATAAAAATTGGAATTACAACTAGCATAAAAGTATTAAGCAGGAAATATGTAATAAATGTTTCAATGATATCCTCTCCTAATGAGTTTATGTATTGTATAATACAAAACTTGGCCAAGTCATGAGAAGAAAGTAACTACAACTATCTACTCTTCAACCCCAATGAAGACCTGAGAAGTGAAATAATATTATTTGAGTAACTAGTAAGTACAATCAAGCAACTTCCAAAATGTACAACAAATGATAGAGACAACTGGTTACATGGGCAATCACCCAAAGTCTCATTTGCAATGTTGGAGCAACTAACTTTGGCTAAGGCCTAGAGTAACTGAAGGCCATTATTAGAGGCAGAAAATTTTTCAAAACTCTATTAACCTGTATTGACAACATTTGACAGTCTTTTTTTCTTGTATACTACTTATTTTGTTTGGACATCGTGCATTTTGTCAGTGGTCAATGCATGGGCAGTTCTTTGCCCAAAGGCCAGTTTTACCAAGAAAAAAACAAGCTCCATATGAAGCATCTTCGGTGCTCAACAGTCTCTCAGGAATATATTGATGCTGCCAGGAGCAATTGTCTCTCACTTCAACAGAACCCTAACTTATTTAAATGCCATATTCTACAGCTCTTTGAAGTGGTTGAAGATTACCTATTTAATGAAGACTACAATCTCTACATATCTAAAGAACCTGATTAGTCTAACTATATGTCTGACAAACATGGATGACTGTTGCCCTATAATTATTAATACCTACATAACCTAAAGTCTAAGGTGTCATATTTGAATATTAAACAATCTTTAAACAACTGTGCAACAAATGAGGACAATGACTTCAAAATATAAACAATGTATAAGTACGTTGATCAGAGATAGAAATGTATAGTGCAATATGATAAATATTTCCTCAAATTGCATCCATACACAAAATCCCTTAAGCAGAGGTAGAAGCATACTTGCATATAATGTGAAAAAATAGCTTTGACTAGGTATACAAATAATGTAGATGAAAAGAGGAACATATTCATTATAATTTAAGCTTATATCAATATACAAGAATCTATAACAATGTGAATTGCCTATAAATAATAGCTCACAAGTATTCACTCTATTACTCACTATTATTATTAGTGTAAGAAAGCTCATATTAATCTATTATCCCATCCAATTTCACTCACATCTTTTTTTCCAAAGAGATCCCTGATCATATTTGTGGGAGGAGCGGCTTCTTATTTGTTCCAGTTGCCCAGAAACAAAATTACCACACAGAAATTATGTTAATTAAAACACTGCTTGGCCCATTAGCTTTACCTTCTTATTGGCTAACTGTTATATTATTTAACCCATTTCTATTAATCTGTATATCACCAGCAAAGTTTCAGCACATCTATCTCCAGCGGCTGATCATAGTGTCTCCTGACTTCACCCTCCTTTGTCCGAGCATTCAGTCCTGTTATCTCCCTAAGTTATTCCCTATCAAAAGGGCAAGGCAGTTTCCTTATTAATTAATGGTAATCACAGCACACAGAGGGGACTCCCACATCACTTCTCCCTAATAATGTGGAATGCAAGCCATAAATTATGATAGCTTGCGTAATTTCTTTTAGATCATTCATTCCTATAGGTATCCATCTATTTTCTTTGGATGATTTAGGCCTTTAGAACTTGATGCTTTTTCAGAGTAGATGAGAGGGTAGGCAGCTAAAACCTGGGTAAGTCATCTCTGGCAGCTTCTGGTGATGTTAAACCCTGTCTTTGTACCTTCTCTCCCTGCTCATCAACTCCAATAATTTCCTCATTGTTTCAAATCTTTTTACTACTGTCTTTTGAAAAGCCTGAATCTCCTGGTCTATATATATAAATAGTGATTTCATGGCGAACCTTGCCTCTGCTTCTTATTCTGCACATGTGATTCCAAGGTCTGAAGTTTTTTTCTTTAAACATAACACCTCATCTTTGGACATTATTTTGGTACTGTGCAAGATTGGCATCCTGTGGCAATACCCTATCTGCTAATCTATTGTAACTTTTAAAACAAATTTTGATTGTCAAATTCAACAGTATGAATTCTTTCATATTATTTCTCAGTATCCTTTGACATGGATTCAATTTTGTCTGTCAAATTAATGTTACCTTTCTCAATAGTATTAATTTTTTCAGGTAACATTTTGTTTTCTATGATATTAATCCTGTCAATTTATTGATTTATTTTTAGTCTGTAAAGACTGTATCATTTCTAAAACTTCCTCCTATTTTGTGCTGTTATCAAAGCATTTTCTTAAGGATATAAGATGAAGAAAAAAAAGGCTGAGTCTCAATTTCCAATAAATGAATGTGACACTATAATCATATAAGAATTGTAGAATACAATCTATAGAATTAGCATAAAAGTTACTAAAACCTTCAATGGTAATATTGTCTCCCATTATATAGCTTTCATGTTTATTGATTTATTAATTACCTGTTATAAAATCTGGTTAATTGTTTTAGGTGTAATAATCTTTATTTTCCAGCAGGTGTCATGATTGCAGAGTTGTGAATAGAGGTTCAACTTGGTTCCATGAACAGTTCTGAGCTGCTTAGGTTTTACCACCTTGGTGCTGGCTAAATACTGAGAAATGTGTTTTGCTTGACATATTAAAATCACTTAAATAAATTCTGTACAGGGAGCAAAAGTCCCAGAACTCAGGAGCCAGTAGTACAAACAGGAAGTTTCACAAGCTGCCATGAGACAGGGAATGCAGCAGGAAAACCTGGAAGTTGGAGCACTGGGTGGGTTGGGGGGGTGAGGGGCATGCATGCCTTTGGGAGTTAGCAATTAGCTTTGCTGTGGCAGAAGTTTTACAAAAAAAAACAAAAACAAAAAACAAAAAACGCTCAGTAGGCAAAAACAAGTCGAGTGTGGCTGGGAGACTTACTAGGTTGTGGACCATTTAGGTGTCTAAGCAGATCCACCTGGTAGGTGTGGAGTTCGGCCACACAATCAGCACCAGATGAAGAAGGATGCTTAAAAGAAACCTTACCCTATCTCGGAATTGAATATAATAAAAAGGTATTTACTTAGGGGTAGACTCAGAGATCACAATCTTCTGATGGAATGGGGATCAGCAACAAGATCCCGCAGCTGGAAAAGAGGCTGAATACATGCTGTACATGGGAATATATAGTATAAGAGGTCACACACAATTTTGCAGGTAACTTAAAGGCTACTGGTGGTAGGAATTCCTAAAGCACCAACAAGTTGTCCTCTATTCTCTAAAACACACTGGCCACTATGAGTGTGTGAATACACACACACACACACACACACACACACACACACACACATACACACACTATTCTAATGGACCTTTTCTTTATCTGAGAAGCTTCTGTTTGCTGTAGATAGTGATTAACCCAATTTCCCACAAAAGACAAGGGGTGGAAGTAAAAGACTGAAGAATGTTCAGCCCCAAATGGAACATATGTAGCATATCCTGTTCTTGCTCAAGGCTCAGGGATCACTACAACAGAGAGGTCATAAAGAGTGTATTAGCCTAGGAAACACCTTCTTCTGTATATAGCAAGGCAGATGCATATTTAGATTCATAGTGATTTTAAAAAGATGTATACAAATCCTGTGCAATCTCAGGCCAGATTAAATACCAACATGGAAGAAAAAACAGGCATATAATCTCTTCCTTCTCTCTAGAAATTCTGGAAATTATCATTTCTGGGAAAGAGAAACAATTTTCTCTAAGGGTTTGGTCCCTGGGATGGTAACCACTCTCAAGTCAAGTGGAAGACAAGAAATTTGAGAACTCAGGCAGAACAAACTGGTCCTGAATTTTTAAAACAAAATAGAATGAAAATTTTTCTATATAAGGAAGGAGGTTGAATATGATCAAAACACATTGTGTGAAAAATCTCAAAGAGAAAAAGTAAATGCATTAAAATGTAAAAAAATGTACCATGAACAAAGAATTCTTTATGATATCATTTCTACTATATACGTTGCCATGTTATTTTCTGTCATGAACAGGTTGTCTTATTTCCCTTCCTAAAATAGCTAATTCTTCAATTTTGTACTTTATAATAAATATTTTCTCTTCTTTACACAATATATCATAATAGTTTCTATTATTTTAATCTAAAAAAACTACCTGTTCTCTTTTTATTTTTATGTAGTCTACCATACTGATTTTTATTTAAATTGCTATGCATATATATTTTTTAAATGTGAATGTGTGTTTTCTTTGAGATATTGTCTCAATGTATAAATCAGGGTGACCTGTAAATTGCTATGTTGACTAAGCTGTCCTGAATTCAAACACATAGAGATCTTGATGCATCTGCACCCTGTGCTGGGTTTAACAACACTAAAAATGTTACCTGTTGTGTATTTGTGGATTAAATAGTTTTTCTTTGTCCATTTTAGTAGTGATATTCAGTTATTCAAGAGGAAATCATATACCAAGCTTCTCATTTAAATACTATGAAACATACTCAGATCTATCACATTGAAGCACAAGAACACCATGACTATATGCCATATAATAAGAAACATTTGTGACATAAAACAACCAAGCAGATGCAATGTTCACAGATGAATACAATCCAAAAGGACAGGAGGCTTAGCTCTTAAATTTTTTAAAATTAAAGAGAAATAAGAAAAAAAGAATGAACAAAAGAAAGAAAGAAAAGAAAAAAAGGTGGAAGGAAGAAAGAAGAAAAGAAAACAAAATGCCCTACAAACAAACAGAATAAAGCCCAAACAGGGCGATTTCATACAGATTTGTGACATATATATTTGAACATACTTCTGATTTTAAAATTGTAAAAGGATATTATGAGGAAAAATACAGTGTTTTTAACAGAAATAATGTTGAGTGTTAAGTATATGAGGCATGATAAGGGCAGAAATAGCCACTTTTCACCACTGGTGAAATGTTTCGCTCAACATAATCGATTGACGTTTAAAATACCACGTAGAAGATTGGTTGGAAAGATGATAATCATATGCTGTCAAATCTCATGTCACATTTTTTTATTACAAACTGAAACGTTATCCCTACATTGAGAAAACCAGACTGATCTTTAACTTCACACACACACACACAAAAAAAAAAAAAAAAAAAAAACACACACACAAAAAAAAAAAAAACCCAGCTCCAGTGCTGGGTACCAAAATATTCTCTGTGTGGAAATCAAGGTAAAATTGAGAGTTCCAACAAGCTCTTTAGGCACAGAAATTGCCTAAAAACTATATTCCTAAAATTCCTGGAAAACTATAGCCTAAACAGAAAGGGTACCTGTGCTCTATTGGGTTCAATTTAATAAAGAAATATTCTAAATTTCACCATGAATCTCTAAGGGTACTGTAGCTAAGAGAAATCTTAAAAAGGGACTTATTTGACATTAGCCTACTCTTCCATAGTTTTATGTCTGGAACCCTATATACTTTGTAAGTGTACGGAGAGGCAGCTGCATTAAGATAAAGTCTAAATTCAGAAAAATTCAAGGTAAGAGTTGGATGTAATGGACAGTATGGACTGTGACAAAGAACAAGTAGAAATATGAGCGTGCTCTATTCTAGGCATTGTTCAAGGGTGTGAAATTTATATCCTTTGAGATATAATAGAACATTAAAATGCATTTTCATGTGGGTACCTGGATTAAGTATGCTTGGATCCAGGATGCTCATAAAAGATATTTATTGCTGTGTGCCAGTAGAAAATGTTATTATTCCTCTTATCCTTGCCCACAGATGTTTCCATGAATGTTTAAACAGAGCCTAAGATGGCTCAAATTTTTGTCTCATTCTTGTGACACATAGTGCAAAATGTTCTGCAAAGCAGTACCTCATGTTGTACACCTATGATAACAGCTAATCCTAACAATTATCTCAATAGATTAACTCAAAGCTTCAGCATTAGAGAGCTGCATATTTGCACCAGTCAGTTATTACAAGAGAAATTGAGAAGAGAAAGAAACATCTTGAAAATACTCTGTACCTCAGGTACATACCAAAGAAGACCTCAAAACATTATATCTGCCATTGGCTTTTACGTGTTTACAAACAGTCCTACAATATTACTGTCTCCAGTGAGGTTTCTTTGTATAACTAAAGGAAAAGTTTAGGGCTAAAATAAACTAAGTGGATAAAATGGAAGTATCCTTGAACATAGTGGCACAGTAGACTACTTCTTGAATATAACAACAGTGGCACAGATACTTAGATTGACAATTAATTAATCAGTTCTCCTAAAATGGAAAAGCTTCTGGAAAGCAAAGGGCATGGTAAACGAGACAAAACAATAGCAAAGAGAATGATAAGATATTCACTAATCCCACATCTGACAGAAGACTGATATCCAAAATATATAAGCAAATCAAGAAACTAGACATCAAAACACCAAATTTAATCCAATTTATAAATGGAATACAGATCTAAACAGAGAATTCTCAACAGAAAAAAATCTCAAATGACCAAAAGATATTTATGGAATTGTTCAACATCCTTAATAGTCAGAGAAATGCAAATCAAAATGACTTTGCAATTTAATTTCACTTGTTAGAATGGTTAAGATAAAAAAATGATGACAGCTTATGCTGTAATGGGTGTGCAGTAAGGGGAATACTCTTTCACTGCTGGTGGGAGGTCAAACTTGTACAGCACCTTTGAAAATCAACATAGCTGTTGCTTAGAAAATTGGAGATCAATCTACTTCAAGACCCAACTATACTGTTCTTATACATATTTCCAAAGGATGCTCAATTATATACTACAAGGACACTTGGTTAACTGTGTTCACAGCAGCATTATTCATAATAGATAGATCCTGCAAACAACCTAGATGCCCTTCAACCAAATAATGGATTAAGAAAATGTGGTACATTTACACAACAGAATATTACTCTGTGGAAAAAAAATGACATAATGAAATTTTCAGGCAAGTGGAAGGAACTGAAAAAATCATCCCGAGTAATGTACACTAGACCAGAAAGACACTCATAAGTAGGTATTAGATGCAAAGCAAAGGATAACCAGGCTACAATCCACATCCATAAAGAAACTATGTAACCAGGAGGATCATAAGAAGAATGCGTGGATCACCCTGGGAATGGGAAATAGATAAGACCTCCATGGTAAATTAAGCAGATAGAGAGGAAGAAATGTAGGATGGGAATGTGAGGGACTAAATGGCCAGGTTGGAGGAGGGATAGAGTAGAGAGCAATGAAAGAGTACCTTGAGAGAAGGTGCTATTAGGTGGTTAAGGAAAAATTTGGTACTAGGGAATCTCCCAAGAATCCATAAGAATAACCCCAGCTAAGACTCCTAGCAACAGTTGGAGAAGGTATCTAAACCAGCCTTCTCTTGAAATTAGATTGGTGACTAACCTAATTGGTATCACATAACCTTCACCCAATAACTAAAGGAAGCAGATTCATAGATCCACAACTAACACTGGACTGAGCTCTGAGAACTCAGTTATGGACAGGCAGGAGTGATTATATAAGCATGGGGGGTCAGGATCATGATTAACAAACCCAAAGAGACAGCTGATATCAGCTCGTGGGAGCCCATGGACTCCACACAGACAGCTATGGAGCCTGCAATGGACTGAACTATGTTCTCTGCATGTGGGTGATCAGGTGCAGCTTTGTGGATCTGTCCCAGTGCATGAACTGATATTTTGGAACATATTATTTATTGTGGGATGCCTTGATACAGTGGGAAAGAGCTTTATCCTGCCTCAATTTGATAATACACCATGCTTTGTTGAGTACTATAGAAAGCCTTACCCTTTCTGAAGTGTAAATTGGGGAGTGGAAATGGGGTAGGAAGAGAGAATAGGAGTATAGGAGAGAGGGAAATACTGCCACAGTCATGTAAAATAAATTTCAAGAAATAATAAATAGGAAAAATATACAAACTAAGTGAATATGTATATATATATATATAAACTAAAGTGAATTGATGAATACCTTGCTACACTGATATACTGATTCTTTTAAAAATTTTACCTTTAAAAGTGTAGTAAACATAATTACAATTATAATTGCAAGTGCATGTATGTGTGTATGTGTGTTTGTGAATGACAAAATTGACGCTAGAAGTAGATTAGCAAATAAGAAACAGGAAAGAATAAAGTGTTATCAATCACCCATCTATCAACAAACCTTAATAGAAGATGATGAAATACAATATCATAACAGATACAATACAATAAAAGGTCAAAAATTTATGTCTCTTGATAAATCTCGAAAGCAAGTAGGCTAAATTTGAGAATCAAAAACAACCTGGTGAGAGAATTATAAAGAAAAATCAAACACAATATTTTTGGAAGGTCTTCACTATCACCCCTCTTGCTTATAATACAGTTTTCTGCCCTTGACTGTGTGCCTTATTGAATGGTTATAAGGAAGGTAAACTAAAATTGTTATGAGAAAACATAAATATTTGTACATATAAGCTTAAAAATAGACTGTATGACAAACACAGTGGAAAAGTCAAAGTCCACTGCATAACTGTAAGGAGAATTACTTATCAAGAAGACTCATGATTTTTAATCTCTTCACCACCAAAATATTATAACAATAAGGTAAATAAGGCAAAACAAGTAGATCACAGTAGAAAATTGGGCTCCAGTACTCTGACAACGGGGAACTCTAACACTGCACACTCACAGACAGAGAGATTTTCCAAACAGAAAGAAAATCCATGAAGAATAATTAGAATTAGAGAATAGATTAAATGAATTTAGTAGGCACTTAGAGCAAAGCTCAACCAAAAATTGCAGAGAAAAAAACTCTCTTCATCAGCACATGTCTCTTGGTTTTAAAATATATAATTTATTGGGTGACAACCAGTCTTAAGAAAGTCAATGAACAGAAATAATTCTCTACATCCTTTGTGACCACAATGACCAGAGAAAAGAATTCAACAGAAAGAGAAACTGTAGCATTCATTCAAATCCATGAATGTTGAACAAAGAGTAGATCATTAAAATATCTGTTGGGAAATTGTAATTTTCCTTGTATGAAATAAAAATAATCATGTAACCTTCAGAAACATGTGCACAAAAATTGTAATGAGTGCAATCAGTATCAATGATAGCCCACAGCAAGGGGCAGTAACGTCTCAATCAAAGAGTGTAAAGTGGCATCTAAGGAACTCAAAAAAATAAGAAATATTCAGTGGATGAATGATATTTATCAGAATTGAAATAAAAATATATTTGAAGCAATAAACATTTTATAATAGAAGGAAAATAGAATTGGCAAATATTTAGCAGGATTAGTGAAAGAAATTACACAAAGAGATGCAAAGTAAACAAGCAATATGACAAAGAGAATTGATAAAACAGTGCAGCGAAAGCAAGAGAGAGTTCAAAGGAAAGACAGTAGTCAGGGCTATACTGCTTAATAGATCTCCCAGATTACCCTTTTATTTGAGGTTAATACTCAGGGTCAGTTTGGCAGGCTATATTAATATGCCCTGATCTTGCCATATTTCTCTTTATTTTTCCTTTCCTTTGCTTCTTAGTCTTTTCCCAAAGTACATATTCTGGTCAGGTTCAGGAGCCGTGGGTGTCAGTTTCCTGATATATAGATTTTCAGCTTTGATATGGCTTCTTTTCTGTATTCCTTTGGCAGAACTTCCATCTCCTTCTCAAAATCTTTGCTTGCCAGTAGTCTCCCTCCTCATTACATTCTTTTCTGCTGAAAAAAGTACAAATATGGAGGAATCAATAGGTCAATGTCTTACATGAAACCCAGAAACATTTCTGCCTCTTAATTGTGCCTGCCTGCCTAGTGCACTTAAAAAAAATGTTAGGCATTTATGTCTGGTACTGTCTCCCTAACAGGAAGTTATTCCTTCTTTTTGGTTGATTATACTGTTATCACTTACAGAAAATAAGGCATGTCACTTTTTACAATTTTTGAGCAAACACTTTTGACAAATCTGCATACCCAAGATTATTTTCTTTGAGGACAATCAATATTCCTATGTACTGATTGTCACTCACATTTATACAAACACATAAAATAATTAAAATCCATAAATACCAAGAGAATATAATTTTACTTCAACCTTTCAGGAATGAAACTTTGCTATTATACATGCTGAAGAACCATGCGCATCTGGATGATGAAAAAGAAATATGGGTCTGGAGTAAGACTTAAGCAAAGACCTTTATCTCATTGCAGCACCAAAACTGTAATAATTGAGATGTTTCTCTTTTCATTGTGCATTTTCTTGTCTATGTCAATCATTCTGTACCTCTACACTTATTTTCTATGTGTGTTTATATTTCTTCTAGTAAAATAATAAATTATGGGAAATCATGGTGAAATTAAAATTTAACTATGAAAAGAATAAGAGCAGATGGATAGTATCAATCATTTGTGGTTGCTTAACAGTTAAGTGTGAAGATATAGCAACCCATAAATCATTAATATTCAAACTACATACTATAATGACTATTTCTTCCTCCTAAACTTGGTCCTGCACTTCAGTAGAACTGCCTAAAATTGAATTTTCTAAAATCCACTTGAAATCATATTTCTGGCTGCACTTTCTCAGTCTCAAGTCTGTACATAATGACCTTCAGTTTGGCTTTTTGATAAGAATTTTCTGCAAAGAATTACACTTGTTAATATGAAGCAAAGAAAAATTATTGGAGGCAACATTTGAAATGCTTGCTCTTTAGCCCTTCCATGCTTAGCCATGTTTCAGTATTTTGCTATGAAAATAGCTAGGAAATTATTTTTTGACCTTGAATATGTTAGTTATAGAAAGAACCACACAGTGGCCATTAAACTATCAAATTTAAGTGAACCCAAATAAAACTTACAGTGTAATACTCTCTTTACCTTAGAAGAGTAAGTATATTCACATTTCTTTTACTGAATTCCTTTCAGAGCAATTTCACAAATACATTTCAACAGTCAGGTCTGCAGACTTTAATATAGAAAACAAAGTCTATGAAAATCTAAAGACTTATACATGATCCAAACTAACTTAATATATATCTAGAAAGACTGTGCTGACTTTCAGTATGACATATGCACGTGTGCATACACACACTCCTTTAAGCAAGCGTGCTTAAATAAGGAATTTATTTGGCTCCAGGTTTCAGCTTCTTCAGGCTATAGTGACATGGATACATTTTTCCTGTACTTATGAAGAGGAACAGCATCCTCAAATCATGCAGGGAAAACATGGTGAATGAAAGCTACCTAGAACACATGATCTGAAGAAAGTGGAAAGAGGGCCCCAGAAATGTGTAACCATCAATGGAGTACTACCACTGATATAACTCCTTCAGGAAAATACTGTTCCTTGCTGTTTCCAAAGTTTCTAAAGTCTTATATTTAAAACCAGGGATTGCTTAAACTATGAATGTGGTTAGAACCCTCATATTCAAATAAGTTCCCCAAACCACATTTGATCCCAGTTTTCTGAGAAACCGCCACACTGATTTCCAAAGTGGTGGCACAAGTTTACATTCCTACCTGCAATGCATGAATGTTCCCCTTACTCCACATTCTCTCCAGCATAAGCTACCATTGGTGTTTTTGATTTTAGCCGTTCTGACAGGTGTTTTGATTTGCATTTCCCTGATAGCTAAGGAAGATGAACATGTCCTTAAGTATTTTTTGACTATTTGAAATTCTTCTGTTGAAAATTGTCTGTTTTGTTCAGTACTCCGTTTTTTAATTGGGTTATTTAGAATTTTAATGATTAATTTCTTGAGTTCTTTATATATTTTGGAGTTCAGTCCTTGTCTGATTTGTGATGCCACAAAATATCTTTAAAGTACCTTGTAAAATATTTATTAAGTATCTCTCTCTCTTCCTCTCTCTCTGTCTCTGTCTCTCTCATACACACACACACACACACACACACACACACACACACACACACACACAAATCCTTTCACATACATAAAACTTTCCAGTTTCTTCCATGGCAAATTTAAACTTGTATATAATGCATTCTATTACTCTCAACTTCCACCTTTACTTACCTTGTCCCCACCATAAAACAATGTTACTATCAACTATCCTTTCAAAGAGGAATTTCTCTTTCTTGTGGAATGACAGTGAATAGGGACTAATAGCAGTTCAAAGTACTGAGAATAAGTGAGACTTGAATTCTAAACCCTGTACAGGACAGCTCTACCATCCACACTAACATTTTAGAAATATCATGTATGTGGGGGCAGAAAAATAGATAGCGGCTAGAAGATAGGGAGAAATGCTTCCTCATGGAGTGTCACAGACATTCTAATTACATCCTAACTTTAACTGCAATTGCCAGCAGTGGTTTGTAAAATGTGTTTGTCGACTATCAGATATGATGGGGTTCAGCAAGCCCTATTCACCACTAGAGAATGATTGCCTGCTGTTTGATTCTAAGTAATGGGAGGTGTTTGCCCTCATTTGTGTACCCACTGATGACTCATCCAGTCTCAAAAGCATAGCTGCTATATAACGGGCACACAGGTGTCCCTGATTAATTAATTCAGTGGGAAGAAAAATGACACGAATCTGGGAAGAAACATATAGGGAGGTTTGGTATTATAAGGATGGTAGAAAGAAAAAAAATACTTTTCAAGTGATGGCCATTTATCAACGAACTGTAGAGGGAACACTAGCACCAGAAAATTAAAACAGAAATATTTCATCTGTCACTGTAATTTCTAATATCTAAGTTAAATTATGGGATCAAAGATGAATTCAATTTAATAAAATTAGTAGAAACGTTGGACAGAAATTAATGATAAAGGCAGAATAACAAAACATTCTGTTAAAAAAACAAAACTGTCAAATCTATCAATATTTTTAAGTTTATAACAAGTATGATAAAATGGATATTAAACTGTAGAAAGAATTGATGAATAATTTTTTTAAAAAAATATGGAATAGTTAAATCTCAGGGATGTTCATAGATTCAATGTGGATTCATTGATTCAAGGTTACTCATATTTAATTCATCTTTTTACACCTAATTTACAAGTATTTCCTTCATTAAAACAGTGTTCTGAGTAACTGGTGTCATGACATGGCAGTAGATTGCATAGTAGCATGTTGAAGAATCACAAGATTTTTGCAAAATTTGAACAGTTTCATGATTCGTAGATGAATGTTAAACATTTTAGAATTGACAAATTATAATTATTTATATTCATTAAGATTTTGAGGAATTTTTGCTGTTTCTTCAACTTTCTATTAAAAATGTATATTTTGATACAGTGTATTCTGATTACAATTAATCCTTCCCCAAATCCTCTCAAAGGTTCCCCACCCACTCAAATCCACACCTCTATGCCATTTCTTGTTCTCTCATTGAAAATATGCAGAAATATTTAAGACTACTAAAAGGAAGAAAAGATAATATGAAAATAAAATAAAAACATACAGGATAAAACAAAAACAATAATAAAAATGAAAAGGAAAAAATGGTAGAGACAAGTACAAGCCAAAGAAACACATATAGATGAAATGAAAAACATATTTAGAAATTTGGTTTACATACCTTGAAAAATAGTTTATCCTCAAATCTTAATTTCTCTTTCTGTTGTTGTGACAACAAAGATAAACCTCAACAAGGGAAACTCAGGGAAGAAAGTTCTCACACAAGCCCACAGATTCACACAATAATTCATCAAGGCATTAAAATCACAGAAACATCAGCAACCCATTTTCATGGCATTCAAAGCATACAGGGAGAGTGGGAAAAATTTCTTGTATTCAACTCATTTTCTTCTTTTGATATAGTTCAATATCTAAGCCAGGGAATGAGGCCCACTATAGTAGGTGGATATTTCCATCTTTCCTCGGCTCGCCTAATTAATTTAATCCCCAACTGGCATGCCCATAGGCTTTTGTGTTAGGTTTTGTTTAGATCTCAACTTGAGATCTAAAGAAACCTTCCCATTCACTATTGTGTTACGATAAAATTTGTAGCAGCAGGGCTCTGGTTTATATATGTCCTTCAGCATTTGATTTGGAATGCATAAAATGTCCTGAGTTTTATCCATAACTACAACAACCCAAAAACTAATGAAAGAATTAATAAGGTAATTAGCTGAAGGAGTGTGGTCTTGACCATTTCGGCTTATAGCCACACCCTGCCATTAGCTAATTATGCTGCCCCTTAATTAATTAATGGGGCTGGACCACCAGGTCCCAAGAGAGGTATAAAATGGTAGGCCCACGTGGAAAGCGCTCTCTCTGCTTGGATCACCAACCTGCCTGCTTCTTCGGAGGAGCTCTCTCTGGTATAGTAATCTGTGTGTATTTTGGACTTTATTAAACTTGTGTGTCTTAAATAAAAC
>JAQHUG010000313.1:1770780-1792057 GCA_028555095.1 Dicrostonyx torquatus
ATTATTATGTGATGTTAGAATAGAAACCAACACTACTAAGGTAAGTATAAACATAATCAGCCATACATAGCACATTATAATACACATTTTGTTCAATATTGCTCAGGAATATTAATATTTTATTTTTTCTTCTAGTTTTTTAACATAGGGGTTTGACTTCTTATGGGCATTATGGCTAAGTGTTACTTATTTTTACAACTTAGTGCAGATTTATTTCTAGAAGACTATTCCTTGTTATAAATGATTAATTGGAGGAATATTATTTTTGAGTAGTTCTCACAGCAGGAACAGTTAACAAGTAATTATGTTTTGGGTAACATTTTGGTCAGAAAGTATCATTACTATTGTAGATATAACATCTCAGAGAAAAACATGAACTTTTTAATATTCTCACTCACACTCTACCTATTATGTTTGTGCATCATCATTTACAGGTGCAGGGACAATGGGACAAGGCTCAGCATACCCTTCATCCACAAAAAATGCTAACATCATTGCCACTCTTCTCACATATGTACTGATTTCAATATGTGATCTTCTATTCATCAGCATTACATGTTAAATAAAAGTATCACGATTAACAGTGAATCTATGTTAATTCCATACAATAAATTCAAATAATTTCTTTCCAAATATTTTTCTAAAGAGACAAAATTAAATTTAAAACATTTCATGTAATAGCCATTTATATATTACAGTGTTTTAAATTTTGATATTTTAAAGTCAAACCTCAATTTTATAGTTGATTTAAAACCAACTCATTTTTTCCCGTGGCTTATTTCTGTGATTTCCTCAGATAAAACCTTTCTATGATTTTATAAATGCAAAAACACAATACATAAATATATCTGACACATATATATGTGTACAATTATATAATAAAAAAGTAAGATTGGTTGAATATTAGATGTGAATAAGTTTTAGCCAAAACATTTAAGTGAGAAACCAAAGTGATAAATATAGTTTTCAAAGAACATTTAATTAGAAGCAATAGCAAAACCAAAATAAAACAGAAAATTAAACATACATCATCAAAATCTAAAAGTTCATTTCAATCAGTAAAATGAACCATGTGAGACTATGTACCACTAATGATGTAATTTTACTGGGGATCTGGGAGTCAAAACAGATTGTATCAGAGCAGGCGATGAACTGCAGTAAAGTAGTAAATATTCTTACTCTTTGAACTGAACTGACAACATGATGATTTTAAATGTCTTTTAAAACTTTTAATCACATTGAAAAATCAGAGATTTTTAAAAGAAAAGAAGAATAATGAAACAAAGGAGGCAAGTACAAAATTATCACAAACTAATAAATTAGTATTACTATGACTAATTTTACTGCTTTTTAACTCTTGGTTATAAATCTTGTGAGATACAAACTTAATTCTGGCCTTTTATTTGAAAGAGTGAAATGATTACTAACAACAGTTTAAATTTCTTTACTTAACATGCTCTAATTAATTTTCTAATATTTGAAATGAAATATTAACAGTTTTAGATAAGTAGTTGTAACATGGGGGGGCTGCTCATTGGGGTTCCTGTCCCACCCAGTACCCCACATCTGGCAAGCCCCTAAGAAAATTACACAGAGAGTCTACATTAGTTTGTAAACTGATTGGCCCACTAGCTCAGTTTTCTTACTAGCTCTTGTAACTTATATTAGCAGCCCATTGTTCTTATTTATGTCAGCCACATGGCCGGTACCTTTTGTCAGCTGGGACAGGGACACACCCTGCTTCTTAGATGGACTGGGCAGGAATGGCAAGGGAGCTTCCTGCTTCCCAGAATTCTCCTGTTCTCACATCTACTTCCTGTCTGGTTTTCCCGCCTATACTTCCTGCCTGGCCAATCAGCTTATTTAAAACATGATTGACAGAATACAAAATTGTCCCCCTCCAAGTAGTTATCATTATTAAAAAAATAAAATGTATATAAATTACTGTAGAATTAAAAATCATTGAAAATAACTGATTTGCCATGCTTATCACTAAAAATTATAGAAATAGTAGTAATAGTAATCCACTTCTAAAACTGGAGCAATATGAAGAGATTAGGCTAAAGCATGAAAATCATGAATTGGAAATGATCTAACCTAGTCATTGAGTATGAAGTCACCATAAAAGACACAGCAAGACCTTGTGTCAAATAAACAAAATCTGATGAGAGGTTTTAAATTTCTAGTTTTATTTTTTCTCAATATTTCTACTGTTCAGGAGGTATTTTATTTTTTGTGCCCTGCGTTTCACTTATGTAAATTACAGTTATCTCTGATATCTTATTGACAAGTGAGGTGACTGTGACCTATAATATTTTGAGATATGTATCTATAGTAATGATAGACACAGGAGCCCAATAGCCTTGTCTCAGTTACCACACCTATCTCCTCACATGATGAAATTGTCTCTGTGACATTTCCTAATGATATTACCACTTCCATCTAAGAGTAATGAGGAGGGGAAAATGGAGGTAGACAAGGCAATGTTTAATTCAGTGTTGTACTGTGCCATGGTTATATTTTGCAGGAAACTTTTTCCAGTAATAAACTATAGCATGCAATTTAAAACAACAAGAAGAATGCTTTATGCTGTTTTAAAAACAAACAAATAAAAATATTGGAGATCATTTGTATATTAATTACAATTATTTAATTATTCAAAAATTTAAAAAATATTACATATTTAAATATGTAGTATGTAATACCTATAATATATGTTAATATGTACCAAAATTTGTGGTTTGTGTTGATTGCAAAAAATATACCAAAATAAAAAATAGATTCTTTGTGATTCCAATGTACTTTTATGTGTCATTCTAAATATATTATTAAGCCTTTGCAGTTTCCAAGCACATTTTTGATACTGAATGTTTCATGGAATGACCAAGTTTACAATCAAAGTTGTCTTAAATAAACTTCTAGCATTTGATTCTACAAGTTAGTATTCTTTTACTTAGAAAACTAAATAATGATTGAAAAAGTGCAAAAGTCAGTATTTTCTGATAAACTTACAGTTCCACCTGACATCATTAGCCTAGGTGATGTTTATTTTTCACTGTTTATTGACTACACATGGAATCAACTAAACCTCTATCAGCTGGGTACATTTGTGAGACAGTCTTCTTAACTAAACCATTTAAATCAGGATCTAAATTCTAATCTTTTGAGTTCAAATGATCACCTTAAACCAGGCCACACCATCTGGTGGCAGCCCAGAAAAAAAAAGTGTGTGTGTGTGTGTGTCTGTGTGTCTGTGTGTGTCTCTGTGTGTATGTGTGTGTGTAAAGGAATATCTTTGTGATCTTTGCTCTTTGTCCATTTGCCTTTGCTCATGCTGGTAATTCTATTCCTGCATTGGTATTAGAACTCACTTTTGTGGGCCTTCTAATATACACTGAAGATCAGATGAGACATCGAGCCTTGTGAACTCAACAATTTCTGGAATCCTGGGTTTGCATTTGATAAACAGACATTGTTGAACTAACTGAACCATAATCTGTAAACTACTCTAAGAAATCTTTATATATATTTACATTATTACATATATTATTAATTCTCTTCCCCTAAAGAACTCTAAGTCTAATGTAGTCAGTATGATATACTCCATATCTCAGTACAAAAACATCAAATTTATCCTAGTGCAATATTATTATGTATGTAATCTCAGTAATAGTCTTTTGTTTCAATTACATAACTTTGTTTTAATTTAATATTTTGCCTTTGATAATTTTATTGTCTTTTATTTTATTGAAAGCAATTTCTAAAAATAAAGATTTGAAATAAATGCCTAGATGCATGTTTTATATTTTGCACACATTGGGGAAAGTTAAAAACCTACATATCTTAATAAAATGCTTATATTTATATTAATCTATTAATGCAACTAAGTAAATCCTTTCTGATACAATGATTAGAATTGAAGAAGAGTAATGCCTTTTCCAATTCTAAATGGGGATTACAGATCCTACCAGGATTGGGGGTTTACTGAGGCTTTGAGGTAACCTGTAGAAAATCTTTACAAAATGATTTTTCAGTTTTTGTTTGCATTTCTAATTTATCAATACACAAAACTATTGTTGTTCTTTTACACTTACCAGAAACCAATATTACATAATGATAAATCTGGTCATTTTCCATGTAAATATACATGTTAATATATAAGGAATGCTAAAGTTGAAGAACAAGTATATAAAAATTCACATTATAGTGAAGATTTGTTCAGGATTCCCTGTCATACAAAATCATGTGCTAATGGGTGAAAAAATATCTACCAACTCCTCATATATTCTGTAATACTGGGACAGTTAACAGTAATGGCAAAAGGGGCAGAGGTCTCGAAAGAGAGAGATTGAATAAGGCAAGGTAAAGAGATACATGTTGGCTAAAAAAATAGAAATAGCATAAGCAAAAGTTTGGAGGTTTAAAACACTACAAGAAGCTGCTAAATTTGTTGACTATAATGTTCAATCTTATTGCTATTGGGGTTGGAATAGAGTGAGGTGGGAAAGAAAGAACTGAAACTAAGAATCATGCTGTGAGCAGATTTTAAGTTGTGTCTGGTGTTAGTCTAACATTTTCCTGAAGTTTGGGAATGGCACCGTTAGACAATGCACAAAGTTAAAACAATGTGAAAAGTGAGGAGAGCTGAAAAAAGCAGGGCTGCTCATGGAGCATTCATTACAGGGCAGAGCTAGAAATGAGATAAGCTACAAGAGACCGTCTTCACAATCCTGCAAGAAATGACAAGCCCTTAATTAAGACAGTGTCCTTGGGGAGAGACAGGATGGCATGAGAAACAACCAATTAGGGCTGGCAACAAATAATATATAATTGACAGCCATTTTCCCTTCTCCCCGGCGTGTCACAGTTCCCCTTCTTACTGGTTGAATCTCATGGAAGTATGCTGGTCCTTGATCATTAAAATGCACCAACTAAACAGGCAAGCAGCACTATTCATTTCCATTCTCTTCATATATTTTTGCATGGAGCAGTTTGAAGGAAGGTTTGGTTCTCAGTATTCTCTGTGAATTTTCTTAGAAACTTACTCTATGTTCAGTCTTCATTTAACATTGAAGACATATTGACATATTTGACACAGTTTAATACTTTAATCACTGACAGACTTTTCCCTTGGCTTGTAGTACTTAATACTCACAGGTTGTCAGCTGTGGCTGTTCTTAGCTTAGCTCTCTTCCTCCACCACCATGTCTTTATTCAGACACATCTGAGGTGGTAGTTTTTATGGACTATCTGTTAAGAACATTTCTTTTTCTGAAACCACTGTTTTCTGTTTGTTTTTTTAATTTTGTTTTGATTCAGTTCTATGCATCTTATCTACAGCTAATGACCCACAAAGTTAAATCTGTTCAGATTGCTTTAATCAGGCTTTCAGATTTTTCTCTGAACGGTTTCCTATCTGCCTCATGTATGCAAAATGCAAAAAGCAATGTATCTGAAAACAAGAATTTAAGGTGCTTCTCCAAATCTCATGCATGCTCTCACTTAGGACTGTCTACATATTTTTAGAACTCTGGCATTCAAGTACAGTATTCTATATTTATGTTGAATATGTGAAATAAAGTACAGTTATGAGCTTTAGAAACTATTTAATGAAACTGCTCAATATCTTTTAAACTCACCTGTTTAAATAAAACAGATTCAGTTACTGTTTTAAATGATCTTTATTTTTATTTTTATTTTGATTGCATGCATATCTCTGGGAATTTGTAAATGTGGGCCTACATGCTTAGCAGAGTCAAGAAGAAGGAATTGATTACCCTGCTATTGGAATTACAAAGGTTGTGACACACATATATAAACACTGTAAAAAAGGATGCCAATATGGAAAAGAACATGTTTTTTTTAATATGTTATTGAGTCTGAGTACCTTGTATAATATTATTATTTCCAGTTCTATATCTTAAAATCATTAATTATTATTATTAATTTGTGTATTATGTTATATGCATGTCGGTTTGGATGCCAAAACACACACGTGGAGGTTAGCAAACAATGTTGTGGGGTCAGTTCTATATTTTCACTTTTTTATGACTTCTGGGAATCAAAATCATATCACTAGGTTTATATGGCCAAAGCATTTGCTCGCTGAAGCATGTTTCCTCAGGTCCACCTTTATTTTAAATCTAATCAAGTAGTAAAAATTATTTTCTTATGAAAAACATTAACTCAGTTACATAAATTCTCCAGGTGAATAGACTAACTCTACGAAAATAAATAAATAAATCAAAGTTAAGCACTTCAAAGAGACATCTTATCTTTCTATTTGTTTCTGCCAGAATATCAATCCACATAGTCTGAAACTCTCCTTCTTTACTGTTCCCCAAGGCTATGACACTTTTGCCCATCAAACCTTTGGAATTGCAATCTCTTTGCTGGAAATAACTTCCTATTAGATGTTTTTAGAGGTGTTTTGTAACTACTTTTTTTTCCAATTAAAGCATCACTTCTGGGGGAAGTCAGAAGAAGGTTTTGGATCCTGGAGTAAGACTGTTCTGAGTTGCCCATTACGAATGCTGAGAACCAAAATGGTTCTTCTGTAGGAATAAGAAGTGTTTTTAACCTTGGAGCCACCAACCTTCTGGATGTTTCTTTCACTCAAATTTCACCATGCAAATTTATGTGTTACATCATGTTTTTGATTAGAGGAAGAAACTTGGTAATGTAAAATTTTTTCTCCTTGTCTGACATATAGCTAAATCTTAGCTAAATAACAAATGCATCACTTTAAATAAATTCATAACATCTTAATTTTGTTGAATAAATAAGACTAAAATGTAGAGTTGTAACTCACTATAATTTTAATGATTTAATTTAAAATTAAATTTCATTATAACAACTGTATTTAATAAATAATGATTTAGTTTCTACTTCAGTTGAAAAATAATAAATAAAATGGTATGAGATAAATTTGGAAAAAACGAATGCTTATCTATGATATTTCATTTTTTTTAGAAGCTGGAATTTACGTTTGATATATTTGATTTGAACATCATTTTCAAAATTTTGCATGTTGTTATATAACTTTGAGAACTTTCCATATTCTGTTTATTATTTGTATCTTAGGCAGAATTCAAGATTACAGTTTATAAGTAGATGAGAGGATGAAGGTTAGATGTTGTGGTAGGGGCGGCTGTGTTCCCAGCACCTGAGAGGAGCTCTAGCCCTTCGTCCTGCTGGGCTCCCAGCGACTCGGCTAGCTTACATTTGAAATAATTACACACAAACTGGATTCATTTAAAACACTGCCTGGCCATTAGTTCTAGCCTCTATTGGCTAATTCTCACATTTTATTTCAACCCATTTTTAATAGTCTGTAAGTCACCACGAGGTAGTAGGCTTACCAGGAAGATTCTGACCCTGGTGGCTTCATGGCGGCTCTCTCCCTGACTCAGTCTTCTTCCAAGCATACTGTTCTCTTTTCCCCACCTATCTAAGTCCTGCCCTATCAAATGGCCAAGAGAGTTTCTTTATTTAACCAATGAAAGCATAGAAATACATAAGATCCCTCCTACACCAGTTAGACATCTGTAAATAATGTAAAATATGTTTGAATTACTTTGTAATACATTGCATTTGCTTCAGTTTTCTTATCCTTTCATCAAAAAAAAAAACAACCAAATTGGATTTTGATCTCATATAAATCTCCACTATTTGAAGCAATATGAATTTAGTGAAAAAGGTCTGGAAGTCAATAGTTCATTTTGGACTGCTTAAATTAAGATGAATTTGCTGTCTAATTTAAGAAGAAATATAAATTTTTCTAATTCATCACCTGGTCTAGCTAACTCTACTTCATATTTAAAAATTTGGCTGGATGTTTTACAAAACCAAGTAAATAATTAACATAGAGAGAGAAAAATCAAGAGAGGAAGAGCGAGAAAGAAGGAACAGAAACAGAAATGTGATTGATATGTGAGGAAAGATGATAGATAGATAGATAAATAGAGAGAGACATAGAGAGATGGTAGAGAGAGAGAGATAGGTAGATAGATGATAGATCTCTATAGACAGAGAGAGAACAAGAGAGCATATGTATGTGAGAGAATGCAAAGTCATGTTTCACTATCATATTGGTAAGAAATTTAGATGAATAGGTATTTCTGGGTATCAGGGTTATTTTGAACTCAAGATGCATTTCAAAGAAACAAATACATATATGGGGTTTTCAATACTCTGAATAGCACTTCCCCTGAATTCTGTGCCTCTTTATCTAGTTTGTAAAGATCAATCAATTAATTAAGAGTTATTTAATAATTAAGACAAGACACAGAGACTACTTCTTAACATAAAAAGGTTAAAATATTTTAACAAAATCAAAAAGTAATTTCATCACTATTACTGATATTATTATTAATTTATACTTATTTAATACTATTTCTGTTCATGTAGTAAAAAATAAACACAATTTTCTCAGTTAATTTTTGAATAAAGTCAAAATGCTATGTATCAAAATATTTTTACTTTTGTTCTGAAAATAACACACTCATTTTTTTTAATTAAACACTTAAGTTTTTCTTATTGTTTAACATACTTAACTATTATAGCAACTAGTGTATGTCTTTGGAATGCCATGTTCCAAATGAATATTTGGAAGGCACATATACTATGTCTTTTGGAACATGTGTAGTAGCTTATATATATAGTTACTATATATTCATCACATCAGCCAGAATTAGCTCAGTGTCCACTGTTGCTAGCTAGTGATACAGCAACAACAAGGGACTCACAGCAGTAAAAAGTTTCTCCTCTAATATTTTACATCAATTGATGCCTTCCTGTGTTGATGGAAAAAGTACCAAATATCTCCTTGAGGATGCAAGTAGGTCATTAGCATGAATAGTCATTACTCTCTGTCAGACATAAAATTAATTGAAGACAGCTTGATCATTTTGTATCTGATTCACCAAAAATTATTTCAGTTACACTGCTAATGTCATGGTGTGTCCAACAGTGCACTTGTTTGTACCACACTTTAGTTCTCAACCTATTATTAGCCATGCTGTTATTTATTCTTTTGCTTTCTCCATTTAAAAAATGAGAATTGGCTCAAAATATGAGTATATAAAGTCCTAATTTAAATTGTATATCAGAGAGAGAGAGAGAGAGAGAGAGAGAGATTGAGAAGGTAAAAACACATAAACTGGGTCAAGGATAAAGAGGGCTGAATAACTCACAGATCTATGAAGACATTTGAGTAGTCTCTTTTATGCTATAAATTCAGAGGGGAGAATTCTCCACTGCACAGACATATTTTCCTTGATCAGATCATCCAAAGGGCAAGAATCAGCATTGTTTTTTCTCCTAAAATGTATATACTTTCTGTTTTGTGAGTGAAAAAATATTAATCTTTTAAATTTAAAATTTAATATTTTAAAATGCAAGTGAGTACTAATGCCTGTGCACCTATAAGTCTATGACTTCCAGATTTCCTACCACTTAGGGACAGTTATTATGGTAGACAATTGTAGTATAACTACTGTGGCCACAGTCTCTGCTCTGACCTCAAACAGGAGACTTTAACATCCTTTTATGTTTTAAAGGTGTGCACAAATATACATATGTGTGTGCATGCATGTGTGTTTATGTACATATTAGAAATTCAATAAATATTACTACCCAACACCAACAATCACATCAATTATTTTTTCGTCTTTTGAGCAACTCTGGAATGAGACAATTTAATGAGTGAAAGAACAAATATAAGTTTCTGAAGTATCAGTCCTTGGAGGTGGGGAAAACAAGGCAGTGGCAATTTGCCTGAAGCATCCTGAGTGTGATATAGCAGCTTACTTACATCATAATGGACTGAAACCAAGTCTGTGCTATAATCTACTATGAAAAATCCGTGGGCTATTGCTTCTGCTAGCCATGTTCTTCCTCACAATTTTTGTACTTTTTTTGGTTAAACCCTAACACCAATCAATGATTCTATAGGGTTCACTTTATTTCAAGACATAACAATACAATTCCAATTATTCACTGTTCATACGTAGATAAAATAAAATGCCTATGAACATGTAACTATATTTTCATTTTTCTCTCTAATAGGAATTTCTGTAAGTCTTATTAATATATTAACAACATATATTTGGTTTATGCATATATATCACATATTCATATATTTATCTTTTATGTCTCATAACTATATATAAGTATAGTTATAGTTACAATTATGTAACTTGAATTTAATGTACTATAAAAGGTAAAATGTGTATACAAATAAATTTTAAATATGCTACATTTGTTTATGCTGTTGTATATGTATACCTGTTGTTCTCTTACATACTGATGAACATCTACATTGTGGTGCATCATTGCCTACCCTTACATAAAGGACCATTATTAAAATTTACACTTTCTTCTTGCTTTCTTGGTGAGTATTTGGAGATAAATAGGACTTGGGATATTATATTCCCACATCACATCAAAGAGTAAATAACTGATTCTGAATTAATGTCATTTTTCCAGTATTTGAATAACTACAATATAGCATGTATCACAGAGTCCTACTACATTAAATATTAATCTTTTCTTCTCACTCAGAATTCCCACAAATATTTAACTATATGACCTCCTTTTGCTTATATACTTTATACATGTTTCACATAAAACAGGGCATAACAGCAAACCTTATATAAGTTCAGTAAGCTTTCCTTGAATTTCTAAATTATTAATGACTACTGCTAGTTCCTTTTTTCATCTCTCTAATAAATCCCAAAAGATTATTCTTTTTGAATAGGTATGATGTGGTATGACCACTTTTTAATGCTCTTTTCTTTGCTGTGAGTAAAACTGTGCAATCGCAATCTGATACTCACCTTTGTCTTAGTTAACATCTCAACAGTGGTGATATATTCTGCAAGGTCAGCTTTGGAAGCCTAAGGATGCTGAAGTGAAGCTGAAGAAACTTTGGTCATACAAACTCACATTCCAATATTTATATATGAACAATGGCATCTAATTTGTGACAAGTTGATATTGATGTCAAACAGAACACTAATATTGTTTAATAAATAGGGACTCTATGGTGGGAAGGGTATGTGATTCGGAAAGAAAAACTGAATATAAATCAGGAAGAACATTTCCAATTATCAGAAAAAAGTTACTTTTTAATTTACTTTCTAAAAGTTTATAGAGAGGATAATCAGAAACTGATTCAGAATTCATCTGTATGCACTATGTACAGCCTAGGAATAAGGCTGCGCCAACCAAATGACCTGAAGGACTGTTATGGAGTAGAGCTTATTTCAGACAAGTGTTGATTCTGTGCTTCATGGGAGTACCAGTGGTTGAATCATATCACTAGAGGGATGGGGTTCTAGTGAATTTTGGAATGACAGTATTCAGAACAAGTTATTGGGTATGACTCATGTATGGGAGTGAGTACTTTCAAACTTGTAGTTTTATTTTCTATTTCAGATGTTAGGTGAGCTTGTTGGTTAGTTTTTATCATCTTGAAATATCCTAGGTACCTTGGAAGAAGAGTCTCAATTGAGGAACTGCCTCTATCTGATTAGCATGCAGTCTTATTTGTAAGCATTATCATGATTAATGATGGATACTGAAAGATTCAGCCAACTTGTGAGTTTTACAACCCCTGTTCAAGTGGTCCTTGCAGTATTAGAAAGCAAAGAGCAAGCAATGAAAAGCAAGCCAGTAAGCAGCATTCCTCCATAGCCTCTATTTCATTTCTTGCCTCCAATTTCCTGTGTGGCTTCCCTCAATGATGGACTCTAAGCTGAAGTAAATCCTTTCCTCTCAAAGTAGGTTTTGATCTGTGTTTTGTCAGAAAACTATTACAATAAGTGATGATGACTTCTACTAATAGTAATAATGGTAGATAAAAGAGAGATTTGTAGGGAGCAAGGAAGACAATGGAATCTCTAATGGCGAGCATCAAGAATGAGAGGGGAATAGTTGTGATAAACAACATTTATGGGGAAAGACCATGGTGAATGATGTGGAAGAGCACTCAATCTGAAAGCAGTGTCAAATTATTAGTATAAGTCACTTAACTGAACACTTCAAAGTTACCTCTGATGTATGAAACCTCAAATCATAACAGTGCAGTTCAAGCCACACTAAAGAAAGTCTCTGTAGGATTAATTTTTTTTGTTTGAAGTCAAAGAAACTTCATGTGTCTACCAATATCTCTCTCTCTCTCTATCTCTCTCTCTCCATTATCTGTCTATTTATGTATCTCTCTATAGTTCTCTTTCATTTATCACTCAAAGCAAGCTGTATTGATAGTGTTTTTAATATCAGAAATTTTATTCTACTTCAGATATTAGTTCTCTGGAACATTTATAGATATTTCCCTTTTGATGGGTTCTGTGAAGGGATGCTACTCAGAATATTTGGCATATGTCTCTTATACTTACTGCTCATACCTATTGGAGAGTTGTTTACTTAAATCAGCTTTCTAATTAGGAGGTAATATGAATAGAGTAGATGAATTTAAATTTCTGGCAGAAATTCTGGCAGTGTTACTATTATCCTTGAGAAGAAACATTAAAATGAGTCATCGTTGTGCCTAATTCCTCCAAAAATTTGAATTACAAAAAATGTGCATTTAAATTTAGTCATGTGGATAGTAGTGCAGGGAATGATGACAGCTGAAATGAATTTCTAATATAAGACAATTGATACAAATTTTACTGCCCTATTTAGAGGCGTCTAGAGGCAAACATTTTAGAAGATGGTATATTTATTGTATAACAATGGTCTTCATAAGAATTGAGACATTTGACTTAGTAATGCATGCATTATTATTTAGAGGCATAGAAGAAATATGCTTAAAAAACTAAAAAAATGAATGTTAACTGATTCAAAACTGAAATGAACAGATGATAAAGTTTGCTTCCTATAGTTCTCATTCAATTTCCTCATGTTTTCTATGGGCAATACTGTATTTAGCTAAATGCTTTCAGAGCACATAACCAATTCCTCATCAAGGAAAGTTGTCTGAAATTCCTGGGTGAAACTCAGTAGAAGAGACTGTAGACGTAAATCCCTTCCAATGCACATGATGTAGAAAACATAGCCATCAATACTGGACACACAGAAATGTCCAAGAGGTGACATATCAGAGCCTGAAAACAATGATAGGGAGAGTTAATGGTATCCTGATTTTTGATTACACTGTAACACTGTGTCGTCCTATTCTTGATTTATCTTTTATTCTGGAATCTCACTTATAGCAAAGAAAATCACACTTTTGATTTGGTCTGAGGCACCTCAAGGGTCCTGAAACGGGGTCATTGTTTTCTGTAGAACTAAACAAGACGTAGAGAAAGGAATATGGAATTAAATAGTCAATAAAGCTAAAACAAACTACTTCACTAATTTTAAATCTTTGGGAGGACAGAATTATAATAATATATTTTGTTTATGTTAAAAAGAGAAAATATTTGATTGACTTGATAAATTTCTGCTCTTCTCACATTGTATGTAAAAAACAGAAATCTAAAAGAAATACTCACTTTTCCATACCTGAAATTGACAGTGAATTAAATATTTTCTTCGATACACATTCTCAGAAATATGCAACATCTAATTATTTAGATTCAATTAATTCAGGAACAAGAATAATCATACCAACATTACCAACATTCTAAGACAGAAGCAATTTACTTATTCTATAAGGTTACAATAGTTCCTAATGATTCATGGTAATTTATGCTTATTAGAATAATTTCACACTTACATAGGGTAGAAAAACTAAAACTAGCCAACAAATAAAGTCATAAAATCAATTATTAAAATTAAGTGCTATTAGATGAGTAAGTTTGAATATAAAGAAAAATCTGTATGTGAACCGTCTCTGTATAGTACCTCTAACAAGCATTTGGACATTTGACATCATTGTGCAAAACAATGAACAGTTTTGCAATGATTTCTTTTTGCATAATAACTGAGAGACAGCTTGCATGAGTCATCACACTACGGTACATTTGGTTGTAGTGCAAACATTTTCGCAATCTTCATACAAAATAGTGTTATAATTGGAGGAATTTCACCCTCTAAACAACTGAATCTATATTTATAGATTCCAATGCAGACAACTTTACTCAAGGCAGAATTCCCAGAGTGAACATTAAGCAACACCTGTCATCTTTGGAAATATCATAAAACAAGGGGCGCTGCAAGTTTAATAAATGGATTATGCTACATAAAACACGGAGAAAGTACCTTCAAATACTGTAACATTGGACAGTGGGTTTTACAGTCTTCTGATAGTAAAAGCTGGTTAATATTGTACTGTAATCTGGATGATATACTTTGAGAGACTTGTGAAAAAATATAAAGTGTTCAGGGAGCTACATTGAAGTCACTAAAAATATAACAGTATATATAAAGTATACATATATATATATATATATATATATGAATCTTTAAAATACACACATATAATGCAAATGTGGGAGCTCAAATCAAAATAATGAGCTGTATGTTTAAAATCAAACAATTTGGTGTAATGATTATTGAATCATTATTATTATTTTAAAAAATAATAAAATTAGAAAATCATTATTCTTGTTGCTAAAATGTTGCATTTTATGATAGTAATAGAAATCTTTGTTTCCTAGCATAATTCAAATTTTATTGTTTTCATACTGTTTATTAGGCAGTATGCTGCAGACAATGAGTTTAAATCATATATTAACATTTCCCAGAAGATGAAAATCCTGTGTACTACAATCAGTGATGGACTGCAAATGAGATGCAGGTCACATGAGATACCTTTTAATGGCACATCCACTTTGTTTTTTTGTTTGTTTTGTTTTGTTTTTTCGAGACAGGGTTTCTCTGTAGCTTTGGAGTCTGTCCTGGAATTAGCTCTTGTAGCCCAGGCTGGTCTCAAACTCACAAAGATCCTACTGCCTCTTCCACTTTGTTTTGTGCAAATGTACTCTAGAATGCTTGCACAATGGTGAAATTGCCAGAAGCTATATTAAGGAACACATGCCTGAATATATACATGTATATATATTCATATTCTGTCTTAAGTGCTATTATAGTTTTGTTGATAAATACCACGAATAAAGCACATTAAGAAGAAAATGCTTCATTTTGCCCTCACAGCTAAAGAATACAGTTCTTATAGTTAGAGATTCATGACATCACATGTTTGAGGCATCTTGTCATAGTATATATTCAGCTAGGTATCAAAGAAAAATGAATAATTGTAGTCAGTTCACTTTCTCTTTTTATGCTTTTTAGGACCCCATGCAAAGTAATAATGTTATCTCTGCTAACGTGTGACATTCTTCTTTAACATAATCAAGAAAATCACACATAGGCATTTCTAGAACTTTTTTTTTGCTGATCTTAGATCTTGTCAAGTGGATAATTATTAGTAATAAACTTCATTTAGTATAATAAACTTCCATAGTATGCATATGGAAATATATAAGCATATTCATATTTAAGGCAATTTGGGGATCTTTAGATGTGTGTTAGGAAAGTCTGAAACCTTCAGCTTTGTACTGCCAGCTGGAAGTTTCTACATGATTTGATAACAAAATCAACTAAAATTTTGTGGTTTGCCATTATAAGACAACACATCCACAGTGATTTTTCTACACTAGTGAGTCGCAGATCTTCATACCGAATTTCAAATTTGTATTTTATAAGTTTCTTGTATAAAGAAATGACTCAACATCTACTGGCTAGCAAGCAGAGGGAAATGATCCATCTATGACTGTATATTTGATTTACTTTTTAGGGAAAGGATGGTCAGCAGCTTCATAGTCTCTAAAGAACTGGCAATACAAGCCCAGATACCCAAAGTTTAATGACTATCTTTACCCTCATAAAAGAATCTTCTAGCTGTAGTATAGATGTTGATTAACACAGAAATTCATTTTTAATTTTAATAATGCGCCACTTGGAATTATAATTAAATATGTTCACTTGGAGGATTTTGAACATGCCACGAACATACTAACAATATGTAAAATAACCTCATTAAATGTGCAATCATGTAATCGCTAGATAATCTTTCATGTTCTATGTAGTTCTAAGATAATCTTTCATGTTCTTTGTTGACTTATGTTGCATAAAAAATGAGGAAAAACTTGTTTGAGAATATTGGTACTTTGGTAGTTCTACAACTATGACTTGAACTGGGGAGAGCCTGGGGGTGGTGGAGGGTGGAGATAGAGGAAGGGTAGATACTGGAGAAGGGAATAAGATATCTACATTAAAGGAGTCATTTTGGGATTGGCAAGAGACTTGTCTCTAGAGGGGATCCCAGGAGTTCTCAGGGTTGTCCCCAGCTAGGTAGTTGGGCAGCAGAGGAAAGGGTGCCTGAACTGACCTTGTCCCATAGTTACAATGTTGAATGTCTTGATCGTCACCATAGAAATTTCGCATGATGGATGGAGATAGAGCCAGAGACCCACATTCACATCAGAGCAAGGGATTGAGCTACCAAGGTCCAGTGGAAGAGCAGAAGGAGGGAGAAGAGGAGCAAGGAAGTCAGGACCGTGAGGGACTGGCCCACCAACAGAGACAGTGTGCTTGATCTATTGGGAGCTCATCAAATCCAGCTGGACCAGGACTGAATGAGCATATGACCTAACTGGACTCTCTGAATGTGACTGCCAATGGGGACTGACTGAGAAGCCAATGATAATGGCACAGGGACCTATCTCTTCTGCATGTATTGGCTTTTCGGGAACCTATTCTATATGAATGCACACCTTCTTAGACCAAGATGGAGAGGGGAGGGTCCTGGCTTTCCACAGGGCAGGGTATCCTGCCCCATCTTAAGAAAGCAGGGGGAGGGTGGTGGGGTAGGTGGGGAGCAGGGGGGCCTGGGACAAGGGGAGTAAATGTAAATTTTTCTTTAAAATTTAATAAATAAAACAATTTTACTTATAATTAACATACTGGATATTCTTTGAGGAAAGCTTTGGGTGTCATTCCTCAGAGACTATCCAGTGTTTTATCTTTTTAATTTTGACACAAGTTTTCTCATTAACACTATAAGACAAGCTGCCTGAATTGTAAGTCCTAGTTATCACTGGTCTCTGTCTCCTTGATCTGTGATAATATTTGCATAGCCTCTGGTCATACATACATACATACATGCATCATACACATAAACATACATACATACATACATATATACATACATATATCCTTGAAAAAATTTCAGGTGCTAGTGCCTCTACAAAAAAGCTTTCAAAATAAGCCATCCTCTTGATCCTCTTTCTTATTTTTATAATACATATAGACTTATACTATTGTTCAAACTTAATTATCAATCTTCATATATTTAAAAATAGGCAGCAATGCCTATTTTTCAGTGGTTATTTTGATGTACTTATTGCTCATTAAATTTAAAGAATTTCATAGTTAGAATATTACAAGTTCTTTGCAAGACAATGACATAATGCATTTATTCATTTTAATTCACTTAGAATTTCCAATAAACTATTGAAATATTAATATTAATTTTAATTATTTATTAATGAGAAATATCAAACATTTCTCATTTCCAGAGCTTCTAGTTAGTTTCCTAATAAGATAGAACTAGTTGTGCTGATACATATGAATCAGTATCTTCTTTGCTTTTAACATTTGATTTTTTGCAAAATACAGTGTATTTGTGAAAGTAAGCAGAGTTATCAACTTTCCCTCACAATTGCTTTACTCACATTTTCTTATTAAAATAAGAAAAAAATGAAAATTTCCTTATTGTATTTCTGATTGTGTAGAAGTGACACTGTGCATTAGGTTAAGAAATAAATTCCTGGATGAATTTTATAATATCCACAATTGGGAGATAATGGTCTCTTTCTAAAATTTTATTTGGATATTATTCATCATGATTCTACTATCATTTACTCAGAGCCAAATTAGGTATTTTAAAACTATCATTACATATAAAGTCAAATGTTTGAAGGTCATAAATTCAAATTATTTCTGGAGTTTTAGAAATTTACCAGGATAATGTGATTCTGCTCTTCTGGAATAGAATGAACCATGTCCAAGTACTGATAAGGGTGAAAAACAGACAGTTTTTTTAAGTAGTAAAACTACAGTTCCCCAGACTTTTATGAGAGTAGCACTGACAAATCTGTCTTTTTCTTTATATGTGCATATGATAAAAATATATACTATTGATTTTATTTGGGGTGGAAACATATACGATCCAAAGTTCATTAATATTAAATGCCAATATTTGTTGATACATAGAAATATGTACACAAACATATCTTATAATCAGAGAATAGTGTTTTACACAAGTATAATTTTTGAAGTATGTTGAAAAATATTACTCTCAATTTCTTCTAATTTACTAACTCAGTAGTATCAAATCATAGTTATTATGTACCAAGTTAGTTTAAATCTTGTTATATAGGTATATTGGCATACGTGTAACTCTAAGTTATCCTCAAATGAGACAATATTTCAGGTCTAATGACTATATGTAAACTTAACAAATGTAACTTGATAGCATATCCTGTGGTAGTTTGAGAGTAATTGGTCCCCATAATTCCAAAGTCAGTGGCACCATTAGGAGCAATGGCCTTATTGAAATATCTGCGGCCTTGATGGAGGAAATGTGCTACAATGGGAGAGGGTTTTCAGGGATTTCTTTGCTCACATTTTGTTCAGTGTGACAGACAGTCCATTTTATGCTGTATTCTGTCAAGTAGTAGACAGCACCATGTCTGCCTGAATGTTGCCATTTTCTTCATCATAATGATAATGAACTGAACCTCTGGAACAGTAAGCAAAATATCCCATTAAATGTTTTCCTTAAGTTTCCATGGTCATGGTATCTCTTCATAGCAATAGAAACCACATTTAAGACATACCCTTTACATCTTACACTTAACCTGGGACCTTTTGTTCTTGCTCATTCATATTTAAGGGAAAAAATTGACATTCTAGAATCAAAATACAAAAAGGTTATGCACAAAATTCTTTAATTTATTCATAAATAAGTATCAATTGACTTTTTTTGAATAAAGTGACAATTAGACAAAAAGAGAGATTCTACAAAGTACTTAGAGACTTTCTGCGGAGAAGATAATAGATGTGTGTTATGTTGTGTTAGATTGACCTTTATAGTTGTGCTTCGGAGTACATGAGAAAGCATTCAAATCTGGGAGCAATACTCAGTGATATTACACCTTTTTTAAAGTAAGGGAAATAAGATAGGATTGCTTCTTTGTTTAGATCAAGCATAAAGTAACACATATGAGATAACTGTGGAAAGATCAATAATGGGAGAAACCTTATTGAACTGTTATAGACATGGTTCTAACTTAAATAAATTTAAGAAAGTAAAGAAAAATGTGTCTTTCACTTCCCTAACTGTAAGAGCTACATGTCATTGCTCTTTCCAGAAATATCAGGTTGTTACACATTGGAAAATTTCTTTATGCATCTGTTTGCCCTGCTCATGGGTGTCTTCATGCTGCATGCAGAACTATTAGCACTAAAAACAGTATAGGCTAAAACAGAAGAAAATTATAAAGTCTCAAGTATAAATAAAAATGAAAATATGAATTTTATTATTTCTTCTTCCTTTTTTATTGTTAAAAGAAAAATTTACATTTACTCCCCTTGTTCCTGGCCCTCCCGCTCCCCTACTACCCCACCGCCCTCCCCCTGCTTCCTTAAGATGGGGCAGGATACCCTGCCCTATGGGAAGCCCAAGGCCCTCACCCCTCCATCTCGGTCTAAGAAGATGTGTATCCATATAGAATAAGTTCCCAAATAGCCAATACATGCAGAAGAGATAGGTCCCGGTGCCATTATCATTGGCTTCTCAGTCAGTCTCCACTGGCAGTCACATTCATAGGGTCCAGTTAGGTCATATGCTCATTCAGTCTTGGTCCAGCTGGATTTGATGAGCTCCCAATAGGTCGAGCACACTGTCTCTGTTGGTGGGCCAGTCCCTCACGGTCCTGACTTCCTTGCTCATCTTCTCCCTCCTTCTGCTCTTCCACTGGACCTTGGTAGCACAGTCCCTTGTTCTGATGTGAATGTGGGTCTCTGGCTCTATCTCCATTCATCATGTGAAATTTCTATGGTGACAATTAAGATATTCAACAAAGTAACTATAGGACAAGTTCAGTCCAGGCACCCACTCCTCTGCTGCCCAAGTACCTAGCTGGGACATCCCTGTGAATACCTGGGATGCCCTCTAGAGACGAGTCTCTTGCAAATCTTAAAATGACTCCCGTAAACAAAACAGAACTGTTAAATTTATCATATTGGAAGTAAAATTTTTATTTAATTTAATAGTACTTCAATTAAAAACATCTTGCTTAAATACTTTATTAACCATTTAGAAATTTATTCACTTTACTTGGTCATAGTTAATCCCTTCCTTCTGTCCTATTAGAACTTTATCTCTATTCTATACCCATTAATCTTTCTCTCCTCTCTCTCTGTCTGTCTCTCTCTCCCTCCCTCCCTCCCTCTTTGAGACTATCAGTTTCTGCCAGTACTGCCTATATTTTTTAAATATTTAAGCCTCAACTGGAACAAGGTATTCTTAATAGAGACCACAGATCTAAAGAAAGCTAATTCTCTGTCTTCCAGCTGTTATAAAATGGCAGTAAAATCATATCTCAGAGTTGTACTACATGCCCTCCTTCATAAATAATTCTGGGATTTTGTCTGGCTTGAGCATTGGCAGGTGTTGTGCATGCTCTTATAATCCCTGTGGTCTTATAATAACGATTTCCCTGCTTTGTGCATAGAACAGTATCTTTTGTAATGATACTTAGAGTCTTTATGGTTCCTCTTTGGAAATAATGCATAAGTTTGTAAGGAGTAAGTGTGATATAGATGCCCCAAATATAGTTCTACATTCCACAGTCACTCATTCTCTGCACCTTGGCATTAACCCCTTGAGTCTGTTGAGAGCCATCTACTGTAAAACAAAGTTTCTCTGATGAGGTGTGACTGATGGATTCATCTATGGCTGTTGCTGGAGGCTGTTGCTGGAGGTTCATTTTTCAACCGCCCTGACTTGAAACAGTCACACAGAAACTACATTATTCAAAACATTGCTTGGCCAATAGCTTAAGCATATTTCCGGCTTACTCGTATATCTTAATTGAACTCATTTCTATTATCTGTGTATTGCAACATGACTGTGGCTTACCAACAAGGTTTTGGCACATCTGTCTAGAGTAATGGCTACATGGCTTTTCATTGATACCACCTTCTTTCTCCCAACATTCAGTTTAGTTTTCCTGCCTAACTATATTGTACTAAGCCA
>JAQHUG010000313.1:1796917-1809519 GCA_028555095.1 Dicrostonyx torquatus
CCATGGCTTCTCTTCATTCTGCCTTCCTTTTCCCAGCATTCAGTTTAGTTTTCCCCACCTACCTCTCTTCTGCTCTGCTCTGCTATAGACTCAAAGCAGTATTTTTATTCACCAATGGTATTCACAGCATACATAGGGTAATCCCACATCACCTCCCCATTTCTTTTTTTAAAAAAGATGGTTTTAACTTTAACACAGAAAAATTATATATAATAAAACAGGTATCAAGCAAGAATTAGAGTTATAATATTTGTATCTACTTTATCTTTTATCATGATTAAAAAATTATAACTGTCAATTCTTCAACTCCATCAAAGACTCTAGAAGGTATAATATTACCTAAGTAAAAAATAAGTTTATTGTAAGCAACTTCCAAAACTCTAGAATCGACAGAGACATCTCACTGCCTGAAGAGTCACCCAAAGTTCTTCTGTACCATTGTGGCATCCATCTTAAGCTTACAGGCACATAGTATTTGGCAGACTTTTTCATGAAGCAGGAAATTTCAAGGACAGTTCTGCCTATATTGGCAGTTTGTCAGTCACTTTCTTCAGTGTTCTGCAGAAAGTATACTAGACTTTTTCTATTATTTCATGAAGCTAAAACCCCAAAGGACCGTCTCTCCTTTAGGCAAGTTCAGCACTCATTTCTCTGTGGGTCCTGCATGTCCACTTCACATAGCATACAATCAAACAGTCCAGGCAAGAACAGGTTCTTGCCCAAATGGCTAACCAACTCCATAGGGAGCATTTTCGATGCCCATCTTCTTCTTGAAGTAGATTTGTGCTGCCAGGAGCAGATGTGTCTCACTGTCATGAAAAGTCCTAAATTATTAAAACATTTAAATGCCTTATTCTGTCGGTCTTTGAAAGGTTTGAATAGCACCCATCTAATTGAAATATATCTCTGTATGTTTAATAAACCTAACTAACATGACTAGAAGCTTGACTATTATAGATGATTATCTATTAATCTATATTTCTCAATTATACAGTACATTTTTTAAATGAGCTGCACAAACACATTACCTTAATCAAGACCAGATATACATATATACATTAAAACAAAATTGATGTTAAACTTGTATCAATAAACCATACCAATGAAAATCTCTATAGCATATCCCCCTTTAAATATAAGCAAGCAATTATAAATTATTTGGAAATATGGGTATATCTCTCTATATACTGCTTCCTGCTTTTGGTTAGGAGAATTAATTTTGGGGGGTGTTCATAGTGACCTCTCAGGGTTCTTGGTGCATCAAACCATATTAGTCTGGAAAAAATTCACAGGTTTTTATCTTCTATGGAAACCAAAAAAAAAACACCTCTTTTTCAAAACAACAAATCCTTACCCATATTTTGAAATCTAGAAACCTTTAAAGTAAACATGTTGGTTTAATTTAGCATCCCATAAAATGAAATGTCTCTCTATACTTAGTTCGGAATCATACAGGATCCCCAGCTAACAGTTCAGGGTCCTAGAGCTACCAGTAGATCAGGTCAGCTGTTGCTGTTGCTTTCACAATCATGATGTTGACTCCTCTTGTTCATATGATCCTTTCTCCTTCTCTTAAAATATCTTTATGAGTGATTGGCCATGGACCACTATATCTGCTTTCATCAGTTACTGAATGTAGCTTTTATGATGACAATTGGGTAACTCACTAACTTATTACAACAAAAGGCCAGTTTGGGCATCCCTTCCACTACTGCTAAGAGTGTTAGCTGGGGTCATCCCTGTGGCTTCCTGGGATATCCCTAGTACCAGGTTTTTTTCCTAATCCTAAATTGGCTCCCTTTATCTAGATATCTCTTTCATTATGCTACCAATCCATCCCTCCTCCAACTAGGCCATCTTGCACCCTCTTGGTCCCATCTTCATCCCCTACAATCAGCACCCCTCCCAGTTTACCCAGGAGATCACAACAATGTTCTCTGTTCCCTTCCTGGGGTCCTCGATTTTTTTCCTCTTAGGGTCCTCTTTTCCTACCTTCTCTGTAGTTGTCAGTTATACATATAAAATCTACCTATGAGTGAGTACATACTGTGTTTGTCTTTCTGGGAATAGGTAACTTCACTCAGGATTTTTTGTTGTTGTTGTTCCATACATTTACCTGAAAATTTCAAAGTGTCATTGTTATATACTTCTGAGTAATACTCCATTGTGCAAATGTACCACATATATATTTTTTTATCCTTTCTTCAGTTGAGGGTCATTTAAAATGTTTCCAAGTTCTGTCTATTAGAACTAATGCTGCTATGAACATATTTGAGCAACTATTCTTGTGATATGATTGTGTATCATTTAGCTATATGCCCAAGAGTGGTATTGCTGGGTCTTGAGGTAGATCAATTCCAAATTTTCTGAGAAACAATCATACTCATTTTCACAGTGGCTGTACACCTTTGCACTCCTACAAACAGTGGAGGTGTATTCTCATTACTCCCCATCCTCTCCAGGATAAGCTGTTATCAGTTATTTTGATCATAGTCATTCTGATAGGTATAAGATGATATCTCAGAGTCATTTTGATTTGTATTTACCTGATAGCTAAGGAGGCTGAGCATTTCCTTAAATGTCTTTTGGTTATTTGTGATTCTCTGCTGAGAACTCTGTTTGAATCTATACCCATTTTTAATTGGATTATTTGGTATTTTGATGTCTAAGTTCTTTCTATATTTTAAAGATCAGCCTCTGTCAGATGTGGGATTAGAGAAGGTCTTTTTATATTCTGTAGGCTGCTGTTTTGTATTACTAACAGTATCCTTTATCTTACAGAGTTTTCTCAGCTTCAAGAGGTCCCATTTATTAATATTTGTTCTCAGAGTCTGTGCTACTAATATTATATTTATGAAGTGATCTTCTGTGCTCATATATTCAAGGTTACTTCCCACTTATTCATCTATCAATTTCAGTGTGAGTGGATGTATGTTGAGATCTGTGAAGATAGGGCCTGGGATTCCAGTGGTTACTCTTTCCCCAATCAGTGCAGGTGAGACCGGTGGTTCAGGTGGTTGTTAGGTGGGGCCTGAGGCTCTTATGGTAGCTCATGCAGGTAGGTTGGTTGGGGGTGGAGATGATGCTGCTGTCTGGTCACTATGCTGTGGTTGATAGGTAAGGGGCACAGGATGTGTCCCTGGTGACTTGGGCTTAGAGTGTAGGGCTATCCTGCTGGGAGTTCAGACACTCACCTCCTCTCCCAAGTGCAAACGTGACCTGTGGTTCTGGTGGTAGCTGATATAGTGAAGGATGGACAATGAGGAGGGAGGATGCTGTTGCCTGGTCACAGGTGGCTACCTTGGCTCCCCTGCAAGTTGACCTTGAGCAGATCCCTGCCTTCGGAGTGGAGAAGGATAATAGGCAGCCTCTCCCTAGGTGGTTACTGGGGCAAGGAACAAACATTGTGGTGTAGACTGAAACCAAACACTTAGCAGTCACTCCTCTGACTCCAGGACTGCTCTGCATACAGCCCTACCCAGGGTCTTGAAAGTTAGGAGAATGTTAATAAACAAGGTATTAAATATGGTTAAGCCAGGAATAGGAATAAATGGTTACAGGTAAAGAAATAACTGTGCAGCCTTTTCATGGCGGCGGGTCCTTGGTGAGTGCCACAGCTTCAGATCCACCCGCCCAACTGGACTGGTAAGACCAACCTCTAGCCTCCAGGCGCTCTGCTCAATTGGGAATCCCCCTCTCCACCTCCCCCGGCTTTTCTGTGTCCCACACCCCAAGAGTGTCCCTGGGCAAAGCTCCCCCTTTGACGGGGCCCCGGTTTCCCGCGGGAATTGGCCTGCAGCAGCGCTGGGACCTTGGACATGGGTGGGTCCAGCATAAACCTGCAGTGCTCCTGCAGAGAAGCCCGCCCTTTTCAGGTAAAATTAATAAAACTAGGCTTGGCTGCTTTACAGGAAACTACATAGAGAACACATTAACTGAAATAAAACCATTCTTTTCACACCCAGAGATCAGACAGGTATTCATTTTGTTTTGAGAGATTTGGAGATTTATTTTTTCCACTCATTTTAATATTATATTTTTAGTAATGTAATTAGTCATGATTTAATGTCTGAGAGAACTGTCATTCAAGTTATTTGTCAAAGCACCAGTGCTTGCTTGTCATTTAGCAATCCTTCCATTCATTTTCTTTCCCCTGGAGCTGTTTGCATATTCCACAGGCTCATTTGCTATGCTTACCTTTCTAACTTTTCCTAATTGAATGTAATGAGATGGTTCATCTCATTCTGTGTGTGGTGTGGTCTCTGTAGGCACGCTTCTTGGTGCATTTTAATATACTGCAAGAAACCCCTATTACTGTCTGATAACTTTTAGATTAAATTGTAAACATGCCAGTTATTTCCTTACCTTACTGAGAATCCCTGGTGTCATGAAAGGACAATTCTAAGTTCCTAATATGAACATCTTTGAAGCAAACACAATGAACTTTACATCAGAGAAAGTATAACCCCATGTGAGTCTTTTATTTTTTCTTCATCCATACAGAGCAGCTATGCACAATTTATTATAGTCACTAACTTCAATTTCATACTATGCCTTCAAAATAGCAGATAGGGAAATACTCTTTGGAGTGCGTAAATAAAATGTTAAAAAACTGAAAAGAAATTGTAAGAAAGAAAACGCTGTCAGGACGTTAAAAAGGACTAAGCAAGTATGAGAATTCACAGGTCTGAATAAAAAAAAATACAATTAAGTGCTAAGAGACAGAATTTAAAATAAGGGCAAATTAAGATATATAACACCACACTGGCTTTAACCAATTGTATTACTAGAAATGTACAAATTTTCATAACCTTTCAAGATTTTAAATTTATTGAAAATATTTAAACTTCATTTTTTTGGGTGTACGTTCCCCGAGTTTTTGCTAGACATTCCAAGAGTATCACAGTGAGTAACTTGAGTGCACAGTAAGGCCATGGGAAGAAAGAGCAGTGGAGATTGGATTGTAATCTCTTATAGCAGACATATGTAAAGGTCAAAGATTGTGAGGAACCTTGGAAGACCTATGAACAGTGATAAAGAAAATACACAAGAATATATGAGTGAGTTGTGATTATGTATTAGATTTTAAGTGCATTTTGGTTTATTTTGTTGATTGTATTTTCATAATATTCACAATTTAAAACAACTTGATATCAGGAGACCTGGGGTTTCTCTGTTATTTGAGTCAAAACTCATAGTATATTTACTCTATTCTCTAGATATAATGGCTTTTTCTGGAAAGGTTATTTTGAAGTATTCTAGCATTTTGTAGAAAATTACCTTTTTGATATAGCTTAGGTATATACTGCATACCATTATTTCCAAACAAAATATGAGATTTTACAGTGCCATTTATTTAAAGATATCTACACAAAGTGCTAAGGACATACTGTGGAAGGACTCTATCTTTACCTTAAAACAAACAAACAAACAAAATGAGCCATCAAGAACAACAATCTCCCTGCTTTTGCCAGGTTTTGAATTAAATTAAAGCAAATCAGCTTGTTGAAAATTGTTGATTCTGAAAGGTCCATGTGTCCCTAAACACATTGAAGCATTTTAAAATCCAACATACTCACAGTTTGAGTATCAAAACCCCGAATCAATTAGTCAGAGTTTTCTTTCTCTTTTCTATTCATTTATTTTCCTTTGTATGAAAATGGGTTTTTTCTCATACATTATATTCTACTTGTAGTTTCTCCTCCATCTCTCCCTCCCTGTTTCTTTCCATCTCCCCTACCATCTAGATCCACTCCCTTTCTGTTTATCACTCAAAAAGAATAAGCTTCTATGAGATAACAGCCAAACACGACAAAATAAAATATAATGAGATGAAGCAAAATCTACAACATTCACATCAACCCAACATGAAGAAAAGGGTCCCAAGCCCAGGCTTAAAAGTGAGAGACCCATTTGCTCTCACACTTTGGATTTCTGTAAAAATACTGAAGTAAAAGCTATAATGTACAGGCAGAGAACCTGGTCATGTAGGTCTTGTGCTTGCATCTTCAGTCTCTGTGAGCTCATATGTGCCCTTTTAGTTGACTCAGAGAACCTTGGTGTAAATGTCTCCTCTCTCACTCTTGCTCTATTTCCATGGCATTTACTGATCATTTAGGAGAGGAATTTGTTGGAAACCTCTAATTAGGCTCTGCACACAATGTCTTTCTGTGGGTTTCTGTACCTGTTTCCATCTGCTGCCAGAGGAATTTCCTCTGAAGATAACTGAATAAAATATTTATCCATAAGGATATCAGAATACTAAAGGAGTAATTTTATTGACTTTTTATTTTTAATTTTTCAGACCAGTAGAGCTTGCCTTTACCCTACATCTCTGGGCTATTTAGTCTCTAGCTCTTGGTTACCTTAGCAGTGTCAAGAATGGCTTCCATCTTACAGACTGGGCCTTCAGTAAAACCAGACATTGGCTGGCTACTCCCACAAGTTCTGTGCCATCATTGCCCTGGTGTATTTTGGAGGCAGGAAAGATTGTAGATCAAAGGTTTTGTGGGAGGGTTACTCTTTACTTTTCTCTTTTGATAGTATAGAGATTATGTTCATGAAACAGATATTAAGATACTTCTTGCACTCTAAAACAGAGGGATGAAAGCTCTGTGTAGGCCCTAGCTAAATTCCTCCATGTTCTGTGAGTTCTGTGGGTGTTATCCTCAGAAATGGATTCCTACTGTGAGCATGCAGAGAGCCATTCATTGTCCTAGCAACAGCCTGAGTAGTTTCAGGATTTCCATTGTATACCTTTGGCCAACAATTCAATTGAAGGCAACCAGTTCTCACTTCTGGAAGCCTCCTTTGATGACTACAGGTGACTCTTTGAGATCCTATGTCTCCTATTATTAGAGAGCATCAAGATCACACTCATATTTCAGAAAGTTTCCAAAGCATTAGATTTCTACATCCTCCTTCAAATGCCCACGTTTCTACTGTCTGTCCCCATATTCTCTCCCTCTACCCATCTCTATTGCCTCCCACCACCTGATCCTTTCAATTCCACTACCATCCACACCAATATCGACAGTAAAATCAGTTCTAAGGAAATTCCTTCACCTCCCCCCCATTGACACTTCTATAACTAACTCATTTTGGTAAACAGATTATACCTTGGTATCATTTACTTAAGAGCTAATATCCACTTAAAGGTGAACACAACCATATATCTCTTTCAGGGTATGGGTTACTTTCTTCTTGATTAATTTTTCTAGTTCCATCCATATGTTTACAAATTTTATGATGTCATTTTTAACAGCTGAATAATATTCCATTCTGTAAATGTACCACATTTTCTTTGTCCATTCTTCTGTTGAGGGTCTTCTAGGTTGTTTCCAGTTCATGACTATTGTGAATGAAACCTTAATTTACATGATGAACCATAGTCCTTGCTGCTGGATGAAGTTTCTTTTGGCACATGCCTAACAATATTATAGCTGGACCTTGAGCTAGTTTAACTCCCAGCTTTTCAAAGGAACCTCCATATTTTTTCCAGGATGTTGTATGAGTCTTCACTCCCAAAATCAATCAAGGAGCTCTCCTTTTGCTCCACATCCTCTCCACCATGATCTGACACCTGTGTTATTGATCAAGTATTTTGACATGTGTAATATGAAAATTTATGTAGTTTTGACTTGCTGTTCCACTTTGGCTTGAGTTTTGTTCAGGGTGATAAGTATGGTTTTACTTGCATTCTTCTACATGCATCTAACATCCAACCAGACCAGCACCATTGGTTGAAAATTATGTCTATTTTCAGTGTATTTTTTTTTGGATTTTTATTAAAAAGAAAAACAGGTGTCCAAAACTGTATGGCTTTATGTCCAGGTCTTCAGCTGAATGACAAACAACACCCATCTAATCAATGTTAACAATTCTATCTCTAGCATTATGTGACTCTAGATAGCTGAAATATTAATTTGACACTCAAAAAACTATATATGCTGGATAAAATTGTGTGTGCAAAGATGATCAGTTAAAAAACCAGAGAAATCTTCAGAGACAGAAAACTTCAGAGCCGAAACACAAAATGAAGCTGTGAATTCTGATTGAAAAGATAGTATGCAGAATGATTTGCTTCCCACTAAATTGCACTTCTTGATGTTTCAGTTTTATTTAGGTAGTTCCAGGTAAGAACAGGACAAGGATAGAGTTTGGGGATATCACAAACTAAAAGTTCAAACAGGGTTATATACAAAGTTATACTCCTAGTAAAGGGTTAACAGGAATAAAACTTAAACCTTAGAAATTGAAAGTCATAAAACTGTGAGTTGATCTTGGTTCTGCAGGAAGAGGGAAGACTCATGTATTTATGCTACTCTAATGTGCATAAGAGGTCTATGAAAATTTTGCTAGGGAAATAAATGTCAACTTGGCCTAAAGTAAGGAGAAATTAACATCAGACTTAGATCCATCTCCAAAAATAAAAGGAGGGCAAAGAGAAAACAAAACAAAACTAAGAAAGAAACAAAACATGATAAAATTCAGAGGAAACATAGTTTTCCATTTTTCACAATATAGTGCGTATCTCATAAAAGGCAAGGTAGTGTGGCTAATTGTTGAAGAGGTACTTTAATTCATTGCTACTTTTCATAAAATGATGTTACTTTTAAGCCAAAGAATAATTCTCTTTTAAAATTATGACATCTGTATTTCAGATTTTTTTGAAATTCTGTAGAAAAGATTTGTAACTTTGTGGAATAAAAAAGCTAAGAATATTATTAAGATAATCATATTTGAGAATTTTTCCTGCAATTGCTGCACCGAAGTATGATTTTATATAGTACAAATTATAGATAGGCAGAACTGTCTTTTAATGTGCAATATATTTTTGGGAATTGAACCACTCACAAAGACAGATTTTAAGGCTTAATACTGAATTTCTGTTTTTGTGAAAAAAATACTGACAAAGAAGCAACTTGGAGGAGAAAAGATTGTGTTTCATATTGTGGTTCTGTTCATGTCCAAGTCAAGGAAAGAACATCAGTTAGTTATAAACATGTCCATAGCTAAGAAAGGAGTCAATGAATGTCTGCAGGATCACCGGTTTACTGGTGGTGCTCAGATCCATTTATCCACTTTTAAGCAACTCAGAATCCCTTATATACAAAGAATGATTGCACTGTTCTGGGGCTTTTCACATGTAATTTAATTAAGACAATCCCCTACACACATATCCACAAGCCAATTGAATTTAGACAGATATTCCCCCATTAACACTTTATTCACAAGTGATTCTACCATGTCTTAAGTTGACAAAGCTCACCTTCAGAAAGGAAAAATATGTTATTATCTTTATTTACATTCATATAGATATTAGGTCATATAAGCAAAATTTTATCAAAAAAGAAACAAAAATACCTTAACATATCTTGTAGGCATTATAGAAGGCTGTATTGCTTCAAAACATTGAGTGCCTCAAGAGATAAGTAAACAGAGGCTAGCACAATAAAGAAAGTGTAATACAAATGTGTTGAGGAAGTGTGTTCCCAGTCTTCAACAATGGTCTTTTTAAACCTCATACACTGATTCCATAATATTTTGTAAGCCTCTTCTCTGTGACTTTAAATCTTTTGTAGTGAACACACCCTGTAATAATGTTGCCAAAATATAAGAGGGAATTAATTTGAAGAAATAATAACATAAATGCAATTTAAAAAAATATTTAGTTTTTTGACACAGATTTTCTTTGCATAACAGTCCTTGGATGTTTAGAACTCACTTTGTAGACTAAGCTGACCTCAAACTCATTGAGATATACTTGCTTTTGCCTCTCAAGTTCTGGGATTAATGCTATGTACCACCACCACCTGGTTATACATGTATTTTTTTTACCTGTTTAAACCCTATAGTTTTCTAGATTAAAATTGTCTACATGAATAAGTATAAGAAACAGAATGTTTCTGCTTTCTGTGACATTTCACATTAGGTTTTTTAAGACACAGGTAAGTTGTAATTACTAGTATAAATTATTTCTAGGATTTATATTACATATTCATTGTGAACAAATCTAGCCATTTTGTTGCCCTTTGAAAATAACATTTTATTAATTTTTGAAAAATTTCCCTGCTGTGTATTTTGATCATACTCACTTCCCAACTCATTCCAGATACACATCCACTTTTAAACCCATCCAACATCAAGGGCTCTTCTGTTTTTCTCTTCCTCCACATCCTACTTCTCCTTCATAATCAAACTTATTAAATCCAATTTGTGTTGTGCCTCCCTCACAACCAAAGCTATTAATTGCTGATAGTTCTTCAGCTAGTCATGGAACTTGTGCTTCTTACCCCCACCACAGTGCTATAATTTTATCTGACTGGAATATTTGCAAATCTTATGCATGTTGCCACAATCATTGTGAGTTCATATGTGTTATTACCCTATTTCATCTGGAAAATACTGTTTTCCTGAAGTTATCCACTGCCTTTCAATCTTTCTGCCTCCTGCCCTTAATAATTTTATTGATAACATATACTGATTGTAGACCTCAACACTGGTGAAGATGTAATTTTTTATTTGAAAACTTTTCCACATTCCTACCTGCTAAGACTTTTTCATTAAAATGTACATATATATATGTGTGTGTGTGTGTGTGTTGTGTGGGTATGTGTATGTGTGTGTGTGTTGCATACATTCTGCATTTTGGTCCATTTAACATTTTTTTATTAAGGGTCATTTGCTAATAGAAGCTCACCTGAAGTGTTGAGAACGGAAGTGATCTATTGGTATAGTAATCAGTCATTAAGAGTCAATTTACTACTATTTCAATTTATCAGAAAAATAATGTTAGTTTCTGCCCTAGGATTTATTATCTATTTACTATGTAAATATGTAGTCCCAGAGTCTTGGACTACTTAAAGTTCCATATATGATCTTTTTATGAAAGTGCATCTCATGGATTCCCAGAATGGCTTCCAGTGTTCTACTTAGCCAAGCATCCACTAGAACTCTTGATCTTCTACAGTGCTAGATTACAGAGACATAACAAAACATGCAGGTAGGAACTGGCTTTTAAATAAACAATTATAATTAAATGTTAAGCATTTAATACTGTTAAATTTCTTCGTAAATAAATATTCTTCCATATTAATTTGAAAATCAAAATAAAAAATATTGCATACCTTGTCTTATGATAATCCACAGAAAAATAAATAATAAAAAAGTTTAATCTAGCTGCAAAGTTGAGTCAATATTTTGCTAAATATCAAAGGTGTGACATTTTTGTGTGTCTTTGGGTATATTTGAATATTAAAATTGATATAGAGCTGATTTTTCATTAGGAAAATCTGTCTATGTTTTAAGTATACATACACACATACACACATATGTACTTATATAAATAAAAGAAGTATCTGATCTTCAGAAGGAGATTAAATCTGCACAGTCATTTTAACTTCTCATTTGGTGCACACACAGACTTCTTCTGTTATGTTATACACAAAAGAAAAGACCAAATAATTTGAAGAAACATAATGAGTGCATCAATATCATAGATTAGGAGATTTAGTCATGAATAGGCACTTGGAGAGATAGTTCCTGATTCGAAGTGAACTAGATCAGTGAGCTGCTGAATTTGACTTATAGCAGATGCTTTTAATAAACACAGGAAACTTTTGGATGTTTCCTAGAAGATCACATTTTTGAGTAATGTCTTTATACCAAGCAATTTACACATTGAGATAAAGCAGTAGAAAACTTAAGAATTATACTAAATGCATAGACTTTAAATTTGCATATATTTTGACCCGAACAAACAATATTTATGACACTTTACAATTTAACTGTTTTAATAATAATGGATAAAACATTTAGAGATGTTTGGGGCAATTTATTTCAGACAAAAGGAAACTTGTGTATCTACCAAATTGTCTTTTTTTTTTTTGCAAAAGTGCTTAAAATCCTAGTTCCAAAAGTTATAAAATGTAGCTACTATTGCAAAATAGTCATAAGATCCACTTGTTCACCTGTTTTCTCTTTAAACCATCTTAGTCATATCTAATGTACAGTAAATAGCAGGAAGATATGCATTGTACTCATGAAATTCCTGTTACATTAGCATTTAATGCTAATATTTGATGTCCTATTATATGTTTATGTATTATTTTATGTAATAGCTTCATTGTTCTAGTATTTCACAGTCCCTTTAATATTTTTTCTTTTCCTCAACATGAATCCCAGTTGGAGCTCCTTTTGACTTTTGACACTGCAACACTGTGTTCTAACATTTTTAAATATTTCTAAGTAACAATTCTTACAGCGTAAGGCTACAATTTCAACAATTTTTCTTTTAACCTATATTAGAAAACTACTTTCCATGACTGATTGTAGACCTCAACACTGGTGAAGATGTAACTTTCTTATTTGAAAACTTGTCCACATTCCTACCTGCTAAGACTTTTTCATTAAAATGAATGTTTTCTCTTATAACTGTTGTAGGCAAATTGTTTTTGGTAAGTAAATTCCTTTAGAATGAATAAATAAAATATTTTTCTTATTTACTCAGCCAAAAGAGATTATCACTGGATTTCAAATGTAATATTAAATTCTAATTTTATTCTATAAACTCTGCTTATAATTCTATTAATATACTAACA
>JAQHUG010000313.1:1826578-1838426 GCA_028555095.1 Dicrostonyx torquatus
ATTATTCTATATGGATGCACATCTTCTTAGACCGAGACGGAGGGGGGAGGGCCTTGGGCTTCCCATAGGGCAGGGTATCCTGCCCCATTTTAAGGAAGCAGGGGGAGGGCGGTGGGGTAGTGGGGGAGCTGGAGGGCCGGGAACAAGGGGAGTAAATGTAATTTTTTCTTTCAACAATAAAAAAAAACTCACAGAATCCTGCAAGTAAATGCAATTAATTGATATATGGTTATTTTGGGGGAAGTTTTATTTACACAAGAAAATATGTAGAAATAAATAAAATGAATACTTAGAATATATTAGAAAAGATTGTTTTAACGTTCCACAAATTGGTTTGCAGGAAATTTCATCAAATTTAACATAATTCTTGGTCACAAGGAAACCTACACCAGGAAATGAGCTATGCACATTGACTGAACCATGGGAATATAAAGTATGCTCTACAGGTTCTGAGGAAGTGAGGCCTGGTGATAGAAGATTCATGAATAAGCATTACAGGAAGTTGGTATGTGCATATCATAGCACATTCAGGAAGAAATATAAAATTGAAAATAATATAAAATAATGTAATGCAATAACCATTTATTTCATTTAGACACAGTGGATAAAAATATAAGTTCACTAATTCACACTGAAATCTGTATAACATGGCTTAGTTAAAACTGATAATTAGCTGATATTTCTATGTTTTCTCTTTCCAAATATGTTTGTAAAATAAAAAAATTTAATTATTCCTCATTTTGTTAAACATGAAAATAAAACATTTTATATAGTCAATATATGTATGCGATTTCCCAATAAATAACTATGACCAAATTACATATATTACTTCCTACAGATGAAACTTTAATAAGAAGACTTTATTAAATCCAGAGATTAAGTTGTCATTTTACTGTGAGAAAAGATTCCATTATGGTGCAACCTATAAAATTTGTATCAGAGAAAGTTTTATTTTTCTTCTTTACACAAAAGAGAAAGTACCAGTCTTGGAATTTTTAGTGTAAATTTATACTCATATACCTAATAAATGCTTTTTCATGACTGGAAATTAGGATTATAAGTTAAAAATTCATTGGCTTTTTAGAACATTTTATAATCTTCATGTCTATTTGTTACAGAGGATTCCATTGATTTAGCAGTGTAAATTATCCTTTATTGCATCATAAAGCATAAACTTAAATACAGAAGGAACTTTGACCTCCAAGTTTCTTGCAAATAGACCAATTCCAACATTAAAACAAATTATTGTAAATGATTTGTGCTATTATAGGGACATCATCATCAATGTTACAGATATTTCAATACTAAATTGGTTTCCTGAAACTTATACCATTTCAAGAAGAATTAGTTTTGGGGTCAAAGTTCTTTCAGAATTTGATCACCCACAATACTTTTCACCAAATTAGTAAACCAACAAATGTGCAATTCTTTTTGTCTCAATGTGGTTTACATTTTACATTTACTTAATATTTAGTAATTAGTAATTAATTCATTTATAATTAATGGTTAATAAAAGACTGAAACTTTCACATTGATATGTGCTCTAGTATATTTCTGTGCCATTTACCAATAAGCTAATAACTCAAATCTGGTACAATTATGCTCACTCGTATAGATTAATTGCAATTAAATTCCTTTGTGAAACCCTCAGCTGGTCAAATAGCAGTGATTGCAGTAATCTCAGGCAGAAAATGGGACATCTATATAACATCACCCCTTTACAGGCTCTGGGGATATCACAAAAGATATGACAAAAGGATTGTTAGAGACAGAGATTGGAGAGGGTAAAATAAATCAATGTCTTCTGGACAGGTATTCTGAGTATTTGTGGTAGCCTGCTCAAGATCAAACCATTTAACATTCTAGCATGGAGTTGGAAGTGTTCATAACCCTCTATCTATGAAGTTCTAAAGACAGGTAATGGCTTCTGGGAAAGGGCAGTTACAGTTCCTGAAGGGTGTAGCTAATAGTAAGTAGACTCCATTGCTGTAAATGACCACATACCCAAATTATTTGAATAGCATAAATTGGAGATGATGTGTTCTTAAACTAATTTTAAAAATATATTGTGAAGTTTGAAAGTATGGTTATTTCTGGAAAGAGTTAAGTAGATTTGATAGTTTGAAAGAAAATAGTGTCACATAGGGAGTGACACTATTAGGAGATGTGGCTTTGTTGAGGTACGTATGTCACTGTGGGGGTGGGCTTTGTGATCTCTTGTGCTCAAGCTATGCACAGTGTCACAGTTCACTTCCTGCTTAGATTTATATTTAAAATCATTAGTTCCTTTTCCTGCAACATGTCTGCCTGAATGTTGTTCTGTTTACCTTCTGGATATAATTGTACTAAAGATCTGAACTGTAAACCATCCCTAATTGAATGTTTTTCTTTGTAAGTGTTGACAGGGTCATAATATATCTTTATGGCAATAGAAAACCTAACTAAGACAGAAGTTGTTTCCAGGTCCTGGTTTGTTGCTGTGATAAAACTGACCTTTTTTTGGGGGGGGGGGATTTGAACTTTGGTGCCTTGGGTTAGGAAAGCATTATACTAGTTAATGAGTCATAATGGTAGGAGTCTGGAAGATTTAAACTGTTGAGGTTTGGCTCAAGAGGTATCATAGAAATTCACAATGCTGTCTATAGAGTTTTCCTGTGAAATTTAGGTGAAGAATGTGGTTGCTATTTGCCCTTGTCAAAAGTCTAACTGAGGTCAATTGAAGCACTCTGTCTTAATTCCATTGCAAAAGAAAACCTCAGAAAAACCTAGGATAGATTCTATTGTGTAGTTATTAGTGTGAACACCAATGAATAATAAAAGAAAATATATAATGAAGAGGAAGAAGTTGAGCAAAGAAAAATACAAAATGTATATTCTTAAGAATAAAGGAAAACCAGGAAGTAGAATGGAGCTACGTTCTGTATTCAAGGAGAAAAAAGATTATAAAATGAAATAAGATGAGTGGTAACCAAATGGTGAGATCCCTTACAGCTAAGTTTCCAACTCATGAAAAAGAATAAAAATAATCTTGGAGTTGTGTATGGTAGTACAACACTTTAATTCCCATACTTCAGAGGCAGAGGCAGGTAGATTTATGAATTTTAGGGCAGTCTTGTCTACAGATTCAGTTTCAAGACAGCCAAATTCAGGTAGTCAACCACTGAAAACAGAAAACTGGTAAAGATATAATTGTGAACACCTGGGCTCCCCTGTAGAGACAAGTCTCTTGCCAATCATAACCCTCTGCTCCTCAACTGCACCTTGGGAGCCCAGGTGTTCACAGGGAGGTCCCCAGCTACGTACTTGTGCAGCAGAGGAGAAGGTGCCTGATCTGACTTTTCCCCATAGTTACATTGATGAATATCTTGATCGTCACCATAGAAATTTCGCATGCTGGATGGAGATAGAGCCAGAGACCCATATTCACATCAGAGCAAGGGACTGAGCTACCGAGGTCCAGTGTAAGAGCAGAAGGAAGGAGAAGATGAGCAAGGAAATCAGTACCGTGAGGGACTGGCCCACCAACAGAGACAGTGTGCTTGATCTATTGGGGGCTCATCAAATCCAGCTGGACCAGGACTGAAGGAGCATATGACCAAACCAGACTCTCTGAATGTGGCTGCCAATGGGGACTGACTGAGAAGCCAATGATAATGGCACTAGGACCTATCTCTTCTGCATGTATTGGCCTTTTGGGAACCTATTCTATATGGATGCACACCTTCTTAGGCTGAGACAGAGGGGAGGGCCTTGGGTTTTCCACAGGGCATGGTGTCCATCTCAAAGAAGCAGGGGGAGGGCGGTGGGGTAGTGGGGGAGCGGGAGGGCCTGGGACAGGGGAGTAAATGTAAATTTTTCTTTTAACAATAAAAAAATATGGAGAAAAAACGAAAAAGAAAAAAAAGATATAATTGATCAAGGGGCCATGTTCCAACAAACAAAACTTGGCAGCTTCAGCTACATTTTCTTATTTAGATTCAAGGATAGAAGAAAGGGATTCCTAGATTCTTCCTCTGTGATTAATAAAGGTCACTAAGGCCAGGCATGAATAAGGGATTCCCTGTGTGGATGCCTAGAAATCATGTTGTTTGGAGCTCTGTAGGTGAAACCTGGATTGCTGTGGAGACCCCAAGATATTAGAGATGCCAGAGTCTCAGGATACTTACCTAGAAGAGTTGCTAACAGGGAGTGAAACCAGACAAATAGAAAGAAATGTGTTGAAGTCAAAAAAAGCTTAAAGTAGTTGGAATTCTGAAGAGTAATTTGACAACATACATGTAGATGGAGAATTTGAAGTTATCCCAGCTGATTTTCAGTCTTGCTTTGATCCAGTAATTTCTCACTATCCTTCATTTTGGAATAGTAGTGTATATTTTGTTTCATTATATGTTGAGTGTATGTGATAAGCTTTTTGATTATGATTTTAGAGAGAATTACAGTTAAGAGGTTGAATGAGGTTATCCTTGTGGATTCCTGGGAATTTCCCTAGCAACAGGTTTCTCCCTAGCCTTATAATGGCTTTCTTTATCAAATATCTCTTTCATTGCTCTCCCATTTTGCTCTCCTTCAATTTGACCATCCAGTTCCCTCATGGGCTCACCCCTCTTCTCCTCCCCTTTACCACCCACCTCCTGCTGCCAGTTTACCGGGAAGATTTCAACTAATTCCCTTTCCCATGATAATCCATGCAACACTTTTAGGCTCTGTATTGTCACCTAGTTTCTGTGGAACTGTGGTTTGTACCATGAAACCAAATCTGGCCTTCTGTGTTGACTGAAATTTCTGTTCTGCCCTGTCCCTCAGCTGTTTAGCCCCAAAGAAACATACAGATGTCTACATTAATTATAAACTGGTTGGCCTATTAGCTCAAGCTTCTTATTAACACTTTCTTACACCTTAAATTAGCCCATTATTCTTGGCTATGTTAGCCATGTGGCTTGGTACCTTTTACAGTGAGGCACTCTCATCTTGCTTCCTTTGCATCTAGGGGATGGTTGAATACTCAATCTTTCCTCTTCTCAGAAATCTCCTGTTCTCCTTGCTGTACCTCTACTTCCTGCCTGGCTATAGGTCAATCAGAATTATAATAAACAAGTACAAGAAACAAATCTTCACATGGTAAAACCATTGTACCACAGCAAAGCTGCCTTTCTGTTTTTTTTTTTTTTTCAAAACAAGATTTCTGAATCAGATCTCCCTTGTTTAGCTTTCTTCCGGAGCATTATCCATACAACTTTTAACCAATACTCTAAACAAAGAAAAACATCCATCATCCATTGTTTTGGGTATGTGGGCATAGTTTTACAGGATATTTCCTGCTGATTGAGGGCACTGATAATCTTATGGGGACCTAAAGAAAATTTAGAATTATGATCAAGTCCTGACTAGAATATTCTATGACACTTGACCATCAAGTTTCAAGCAGTCTTGAAACAATTTTGAATGTATAACTTAGACATCTGGGTCATCTGCTTCTTTCTGAGATTTCTCAGGGGTTTTTCTTTCCTCAAACCTGATTTTTATTAATCCGGAATGAATCCATGGCCTCTCATTTCCTGTGGAAAGAAAAATAAAACCTCTTCTCCAAAGTAACATATTTTTCGACTTAAATTTTGAAGACAAAGTATTTCAAAATATGTATGTTGGATTAATGCAGCAACATTTATAATCAAATGTCTTTTACAGCCATTTCTCCTTCCTCAGCATTCAAACAATTCAAAGAGAACAAAATAACATACAGTATCCAGATTCTCTGTGTTGTCCATCTTTACATGGCTTTATTTTAAATTTTATTTCTTTTATTTTTACTTTTAATTTTTGGCTTTTTGAGATTAAATTTCTCTGTGTATCTTTGGCTGTCCTGGCACTAACTCTTATATACCAGGCTGTCCTTGAACTCACAGAGATCCAGCTACCTCTACCTCCCAAATGTTGGGATTAAAGGTGTGTACTACCACACCCAACCACTCTCTTTCTTTCATTTTATTTTAAGGACTTTATCCTTTTTCTTTTCTCTTCCAAGTCTGCATATAGTTTTAAACAGACTCTGAACCATGTAGAGTTTTTTTTTTGATCTTTGAATCTATCTCTGCTGTATATCTCTTTTTCTGACCACATGAGTATTTAATTTCCTAAGCCATATGACTAGGATTAAAGCAGTGGTTTTGGTGGATGGATCCGGCCCATTCTTTAGCTTCCTGAGAGTGTAGCCTTGTGGCAGAGGTAGTAGCTTAATCTATGTTTATTGCCAAAAATCTATGGCGCTTCAATGTTTCTGTCACCACCAAAATGTAGTAATAAGGCTAGTGGCTGTGTCCCTGCTGAGGAGTGGGCTGTGTTCCCAGCACAGGCACACGGTCACAGGCATGCTTTTGACCCTAGCTAGCTTATACCCAAACAATCCACATGAAAATTGTATTAATTTAATACACTGCCTGGCTCATTATCTCTAGCCTTTTACTGGCTAACTCTCACATCTTGCTTTAACCCATATCTAGTCATCTATGTATCACCACAGGAATGTGGCTTATTGGCATGAGTCTAATCTATGTCCATCTCAGGCTGGAAAAACATGGCATCTGCCCCAGTGCCTTCTCTCTCCCAGCCTTTTGTTCTGTCTACTCTGCCCACCTAAGGGATGCCCTATCAAAAGACCAAGGTAATTTCTTTATTCAGACAATGAAAGCAACAGAAATAGAGAAGGACCCTCATACACCACTAAAACAACATTTATTTATCAACATTTAAGTGTTTTGTGACAGGGCCTCTTAAAAGAGCTCTAAGTCTTTTGCACCTAAAGCTGAGTCAGGAAGCTTCTCTTAAATACGACGTGTTTGCCTCTAGCAAACTGAGCCCATGCAGGAAAATGCTGCTAAAAAGAAGCCATGCTTAACTGTGTTATCTTATGTCTAGAATTACTTCCCAAACTCGCTCAGGTTTTATGTTGGTGCAGTTGTTATTATTGGCACCATTTGTTAACTACGATTTCTATCCTGCCCAGTCCCACAGCCATTCAACCCCAAAGAAACACACATAGGTCTACATTGATTATAAACTGGTTGGCCTATTAGCTCAACCTTCTTATTAACTCTTTCTTACACCTTAAATTAGCCAATTATGCTTGTCTATATTAGCCACGTGGCTTGGTAACTTTTTTAGAGGGGCATTCTCATTTTGCTTCCTTTCTGTCTGGGGTGATCCTTCAGACTTAATCTTTTCTTTTCCCAGAATTCTCTTGTTCCCTTTGCCCCTCCTCTATTTCCTGCCTGGTAGCTCTGCCTATACTTCTTGCCTGGCTACTGGCCAATCAGTATTTTATCAAACAAGTAAAAGAAACAAATCTTTACATGGTAAAACCATTGTCCACAGCACCTCTGCATGTGGAAGACAATTGCCTACCTGAGGAGCCCCTAGAGTAGGACTAGTATTTATCCATGATGGATGAGCTAGTAGGTTGGAGCACATTCCCTAGGATTGTTCATTCTTTAATTTTTTTTACTTCATTCTTTTATTCTTTTTTTAAAAAGCTATTTTTTTCTCATTTTACATACCAATCCTAGTTCCCAATCCCTCTCCTACTCACTTTTCCTCCACTTTCCACCCCACCCCACTCCCTGCCCTCTTCTTAGAGAGGGTAAAGCTTCCCATGGGTAGTCATACTGTGTAATATGAAAATAGTACTGATCCCCTACATGTGATCACTCTCTTTGTATAATTTTAAACACATCCTCACAACTATTCTTTATTGTACACGATCACATCAGGAATGAACTGTAGACATTTCATTTGATCTTCAGCATCAGATGGCTATTTCGGGGTTTCTGCATCCTCATTTGTTTGTCAAATATAACTTTTCATATTTATTAAATCACATGTTTGATATGAATAATTACAATTATATTGAAGGAGGCATGCTGAGAATGGGCAAAATAAATGCATTGATTTAGCTACATATTTTTCTAAGACCAGGAAATGTAGTGTGAGAGGAGAGATAGTGAAGGCAATGAAGCAAGGACTGATCTGAATTGACTATGGAGTTTCTTGCTAGGTAGGAAAAAATTGTAAAACTTATAACATTTAGTTTTTGCGTTAAAGAGGATAATGAGAACTATTACTTTTGAAATTACACGCACATACATATATGTGTATCATGGATAACAAAGTTATGAAATAGAATAGAATTTGACTTTTTTTCTTATAATTCTTATTTTTATTTTTTAATTTTAATTTTTTTTTGTTTCCTTTTCATGAGGAGGTTGCAAGGGCAGAGCCATACACATATACATATACAGTGTTTGGTTGAGGATGGAGTGAGTGAAAGAGAATGAAAGGGAGAGAGCAAGGATTGAATATACAAATATATAAAGAGTGTTGATACACTCTGCTGTATTTATTCTTTATACAATTGAATGAAGTCATCATAAAATATAAATGAAATAATATTGAGAGAAAATTATTAATACATCCCAAATTTAATCTTGTAATAAAGGAAAAAACACAAGAAATACAAGAAAGTTACAGATTTTACAGAAAATGAAGTCTCTAAAGAAATTAGTATGCTTTTAAGAAATAAATTGGGAGAGAAAAAAATTTTCCATTACAGGCAGTAAGAATAAAAAAGGAAACATTGCCATGAACATGAGTTCACAGAAGAATTTTGCAAAGATTTTCTTTAAAATATTTACAGCTCGTGATTGAAATTCAAAGTGAAACTTATAATTGAATATTATTTTACACACACACACACACACATATGCATGTGCTACATATATGTCAATATGCAATATTAACATTTCTGGGTTTTGTTCATATGTGTGAATCTGTTCACCTTTCTGTAATAATCTTTAAATTAAAATATTGTAGAATAGTAACTGATCTTGTGACCAATATCTATAAACACTCAATTAGTTATCAGAAACACTTCATGAATTAATGGCCAGTGTAGGATATATAGCCAAACATTATCTCAAAATTTAATCATATTACTATTTCTATATACTGTTCTAACACACTACTAATAATATATAAATATCCTTTCCATGTGAAATCAGAGTTTATTCTCCTATGGTCACTTATAGTCTAACTAAAGATGACTGCAGTAATTGCTTTAGTAACTTAGCCACTTGTTCATTTGATGCATATATCCATTTTATTTTCATATTAAACATTATTAAATGTTTGATGTCATCAGTGGTATTTTGCAAATAGAAATGCAAGAGTTAAAAAAGAGAAAAATATTGCTCACATTTATAGGCAAGATAAAGCCTTTTAAAATATTTATATATAAGATATAAGATTTATCATATAAACATATCACATTATTGACTATCATTAAGAAATATTTAGTGATCTTCAATGATATAGGCATATTAATATTAAGGTTGAATGATCTAATTTTTTATCATAGCTATGAATTTTTATTTAATGTGGTAGTCAATAAATTATATCAACTTGGGATAGTTCTTCTGCAATTTGCCCCATCAATAGCCTCTAACAACAACTATAAAAGTCATTACAATAATATATTTTTGGTTAATTTTAGCAGTTTTTGGTGCAATTAGACTAAGAATATGTAAAAAAGCTGAATTGTTTCCTTTGAAAATCTTCAAAAGTATTTTGAAAGGCACTCAAAATGATAATCATTAAAAAGCTAATGGTGATCATTTAAGATTTTGTGACATCTTTATCAGGATCTTTATGAAATAACTTATAATGGCATGTCCCTTACACATTTTGCATGTGTTACAAATTATCCTAGATATGTAGATGCTCGTAGATGTTGACATTATATGTAGATTTCAAAATGAAGCCTCAAGATTTTATATTAATGTATTTTGTTTGGTTAAATGCTTTTAATTCAAATAGTGGTATATTATTTTACCCATTTTAATTTCTTAAACCAGTCCATATGTAATTTTCCTCAAATCTGAGTTACCACTCCTACTTTTAAGGTGATGGCCTATTTATTTTCAATTATTGTTATATTCACACATACTTATAAACACATGCATATATATGTATGAATAAGCAAAATATATGTGCATTTTGCTTGTTTTTTATTTTAGGTAATGTGTAATCAGTATTTGAGTATTCACATAGGTGACTTAGAGAAGCACACACTCTTTCTCCAAAGCAAAAGACATGGTCAACAATATTTTCTCACACTTCTGTAGGGTGTCTGTGGTCTTTCATCTCCCTTCCTGTTAGACAGCTGGAGCTCACAATGATAACATATGGAGCATGGTGTTAAGAATGTACAATACATCCAGACTGATGAACACTGAGGCCCATGTCTAATGCTCTAATGGAGATCATGATTTACATTATTTATTTATTTTATTTTTGTTCTTTAGCTTTCTCTGTATTGCAGAAAAAATGGAATTGTGACACTGAATATGTGCTTAGTAATTATTATTAGTTTATTTAAATTCATTCCATCAATAATTTTATTGACAATTTTAAAAGTCATTACATTAATGTATTTTCAGATAACTTTAGCTTTTTTGTTGGTACAATTAGACCACATTGAGTAGAAGCATATTGGAACTATGTATTTTGTACAAAACAAAATAGTTTTCTTTGAAGATCTTTAAAGGTTATTTTAAAAGGCACTCATCATGGTGATTGTATTCAATGTGAAGTTTGAAATAAATTGTAATATACAATAAAAAAAATCTGAAATTTAAACTTCAGATTTTGAGTCATAGAGCACATTGTTACATACTTTTATATCTACTAATTAAAATATTTAAATGTATTTATGAAGTAGTTTGACTCCCACTGAAATTTGCATGTATTGATGGTTTTATATTGCTTTGGTCATTTTCACTCGGTTTTATTTATAAATTTTTTGGTGAGAAACAAAAGATTGCTTTTCTCTTTTCTTTAAAGTTAAAATTGTTTGGTTTCTTCTAAGCATAAACAGTGCATAACTAAATATCAAATAATTATGAATTGTGAAGTACCATGAATGAAAAGCATTATATTTCCCAATGCAATGTGGTCAGTACATTCTTTTGTCATTTTTATGACTGTTAGTAATTTTAATCAAGAAAGCCATTTTTATAAATGTAGACAGAAGTGCTCACTTAAAAACTCTATGGCATATGAAGATTTATGAATGCATGTGTTAACCCAAAAGGTAGTTTAGGCTGAAATAGATGACACTCAAATACTTCCTGTTAGAAGTAAGAAAATGTGTTAATTGCATTTAATATAGTTTACTGCACTGTAGTCAACACAGGCCATCTGTCCACAACAGCTGCTTCTTAGTGATTTCAGCAAAATGGTTGAGTGTATATATTTTAAGGGCAAGCACGAATGAAATATGCCAAACAGCCTGTACTGATTTTAAGCTACAGAAGTACATGATAGAAAAATTTTATCTAGGCATAAGAAGAAACTTTGTTGAAATCACATATTGTAAATCACTTGACAATGAACTCTAAGAAAGTCTGTGGTATACAGGCAATCAACATTGATACCTGAATGCCTTTAGTAATATGTCAGAAAATGTGGGGAAATTATAAAAAGTGAGAGTAGTACAGAGGAAGAAACGGTAGCAGAAGAGGAAGTAAGCATGTCAAAACAAGAAAGCCTGAAAGTAAAGTAGTTGGAAGATACTTTGAAGAACCAAAGAACTATTTGACAAGTGACTAAGGATTTGGTGAGAATTTCAGCTCACTGACCGCTTTCTAACATCACGCAGTTGACTTATCTACTTTATAATTGTATTTCATGACTTTTGAGGAGAAAGATTTGTTGCTGGATGGCTTCTTGTGAGAGATCACTCATTCCATTACCAGCTGTCTAGACTCCCAAAATAATCACGCAGAAATTATATTTTTTT